>UELU01140245.1:0-18916 GCA_900490025.1 Megastigmus dorsalis | reverse complement strand
TTTCTGCATCGCGGTGCACGGTGGTACATGTAGAAGGAATAAAATATAGTGCGCGTGTACGTTTGCTGGCTGGGGGCCTTTGTATAAGCTTAGGGCGCCGCATGATGCGCGTCATGTCGAGCTTTGAATATACGTGAGGCTTGTTTTGAAAATAAGGCATCGTTTTTTATTGCCCTGATCCTATTCGGCGAGTTCCTGGTATATTGTCAAGTCCTTGACTTTCTATATTTAGACCTGCTCAGCTGTGTGTTGGTGGGCAATGATGTGCTTGTTGTAGTTGTGGTTGTACTCGTAGCCACGACTGTCGGTATGCTGTTGGTACATTCCGGATTTCAGTTGACTTATTTGAAGTTGTCTTGGCGCTCACTGCGCTCGGCACGCCAGTCGGTAACCCTGATGGTAATTTCTTGTCTTGAGTTTTAGTTGTGTCTGCGCTCATAGCGCTAGACGCGACAACCGTAAAGCGTCACGATTTACGAACCTATCGGTTGCTTGCTGACACCTGTCGAACGTATAGTTCATGCGCAGCGTGTCTTTGTTTACAAAGCTATTTTTGAGTTCGGCGGATTTTTTGATTGTTAAAAATGACTGAAAAACAAGAGCAACGAATTTGCACAAAATTTTGTTTTCAACTCTGAAACACGAGTTGGGAATCTATTCAGATGATGCAGAAGGCCTTTGGGAATGAGTGTATGAGCAAAACACGAATAAAAGCGTGGTATAATCGTTTCAAAGGAGGCCGCACTTCTGTTAATATAGTGATTAATTGATGAAGAATAACTCCAGCGCGGAGATATAAAAGTAGGCCCGCTACTTTCAGGACAGACCTCGTAGAATGAGCAATAATGTCACTTTTCACTTAACTACCTTCATTATTTTCCTGTTTTTCTTTAAATAAACGATGTTTAAAAAAATTTTGTAATAACTGTGGTATCTCTGAATTGGTGTTCTCAAGAAATGTTTGAGCTGGTGGATAAGATGAATGTTCATAGTTCGCACCCAAAATCTCAGTTCGAAGAATTTCTGTCAAAGTGTCAATTGATTTTTTACTGAGCCAATCGCTATAAATTCTTGTTAAATTGATTCTTTTGTAAACTAATAAATATATTTTTATCGGTCTTACAGTCTCTTAATAATAAGTGACAATCAGATTGCCCTCGTTTAAAATCACTCCCTTAGAATCTGTAATAAATGCAAATTAATTAAAACCTGAAATAAACCTTGTTACCAAAGGACAAACTGACTGCACTCCACCACAAAAAATACCCAAACAGTCCGACGTTTCGAGCCCGCTCCGACTCCTCCTCAGAGACTGCTCGTAAGAAAAAAGTCGATTTTAATTATGATGATATATCGAGATGTAACAGAGTCATCAGTAAGTAGATAAGTACCCTAACTTAGACGTAAATAATATGCTAGTTTGGTACTCTCTGGATTTCAAGATGGATCTTTAGGTGGATTTTTTCATCAGGGTAAGTTTATTACTGTATAAATTCTTTGAAAATGTTATTTTCATATAATCTTTTTAAAAGAATTTCTACGCAAATAAAGTTAAAAAAACACTGCTTTGAAGTTGAGTGAAAAATGGACGTTTGTGAGATATTACCTTTCTTGAACTAGATTTTGATATAATTTTGGCGATGATCCTCGCGAACTAATCAAAAAACACTTTTAATCAAAAGGCCGACGTTTTGGGCGTTTATTTGAACATCGTCCCTCTTCAGGGCCTAAAAGTTTTAATAACTTTATATACTGTTATGTACACGTCGCATAGATAACTATCGAAGCTGTCATTTGTTTATCCTATTTTTCACACGTACATCCAGCAAGATTATTGTTTAATCTCTCGCACTGGACTATCACAAATAGATTTTGATATAATTAAACGCGATTCTGAGATGCCATCTTTTTATCACAATTCTGAGATGTCGTCTTTTTCTACGCGATTTTCAGATGACGCATTTTTTATACGGACGCGAAAATTTGTATAAATAAATTTCTATGGTAAAAAGAATCGCTAAAGAGTTGTCTATACAGCTTTTATGATTCTGATACTGTTGATGGGAATAAAAAATATCGATGGAAAACAAGTTATATGTGCCAACCGTATAGACTCGTATGTATATATACGGCATAAATTAAGTCGCGGGACGTAGACTATTATCATCGTGCCACTCAAAGCAAAGCAATCAGGTTTCACGCGGAGCAGATGAAGAAGTTCAGGGTCGACGACCCACACGTCGATGCAAACTAGAGTCCCGACATACTCCCGTACACATACACGCGTATAAATTGCTCCTCCCAGATGCGATCGAACAAAAAAAGAATCTCTTTTACAAATTGCTCCAGACGAGGAGAAACGATTTGTGTATTATGAATGTGTCTGCACTGATCGGGTTTGATTACAGTTAATTCAGCTCGTTTTGTTTATTGTTGTCTTTTCAATTTTTTTTCTTTTCTGTTTAAAACGATTTCATTCCTTATTCGCAGTGGATCAGGAGATTTGGTAACTTAATATAGTCTCTTGGACCAGTTTGTGTCTATGCCAGTGACTGTGCCAATCCTAAAACTAAAATCTTAGAATTTTACGAGTTTGGCACTCTTTTGACATGGATTGGCACATTAACAAAGACTAGGACAAACTATCATAGATTAGTATACTTTGACACGTACATTATTGGTCATCACATAGACAGATATGCATTAATATTTTAGTTTTCAAGCCAAGTTAATTTGTAGTTGTACTGAAATAACAAAAAGAACTTATTGGAATATTTAGTTTAAATTATTATAAATATTATTCAGATTAAGCAACTTTATAATCTTATTAATTCGTTTTTCATCTTTTATTATTATTTATAGAATAAGCTGCATTCTTCAAATTATTTAATTCCGATTATTATAAATGTTATTTAAATTTAACAAAATACTAATATATTAATTCCGATGTCTACTTAAATTGATGTATACTTTAGTTTAAATTATAATATAGAATAAGCAATTTATTAATTCCGCCGTTGAAATAAGATTGAAAATTCGTTCCTTTTTGGTAACATGGCCTAGATTTAATTTACTAAAATATTATAGCAGCAATTTATGTTAAATATCATTGTTAATATGCCAATTTTCATACTGTAAGAAAATGCGAGGAAATGTAAGAGAATGATACACTTAAGGTATACCTATCCCTCCAGATTACCCTCGCTCCTCGACAAAAATCGGCGCTTACTTACTCACCAGTCAACTCGCTCGATTCGTTTTCCCACTCTTCGCCGCCGCCGACAGAGCACTTGTAGCCAATCGCAGTGAAAAGGACCTCGATATAGGTACCTGGGCCGAAACCTTCGATATAACATCCCGACCCTCATTTCGTAGCGAGTTCGAGTTCTGTAGTTGAAACTTTTCTAAGTCCAGTCACTCACTGTGTCAATCCACCGTCGCGCAATTTTCTTTCTTGTGTTCAATTAGATTTTCCGCAAGTGTAGTTTTTTTTTGAGTTAGTTCACAGTTTTTACAAATTCAATTTCGAGTTCGAACAGTTTTTTTCCCCGTTTTTGAATCTCAAGTCCGCGACGGTTCGTTTTTTCAATTTTAACTACAGATCTTGGGTCCACAAAGTGCCGTAACACCAGTTTTGAGACCGCATTAGGACTCGGCAAGGCGGTAGCACATAGGAGCACAATGGAGAAATAGACATTTACTAATAACGATATTTTCCAAATAAAAAGTAAGTTAAATAATAAGAAATCTCAATTTACTTTCTCCCTATCCTTTATTCTTTATATATACATATATATTTATAATATTTGATTATAAAATTTCCAAGCCCTTGTACGTCCTCCTAGAGTAGAGAGCTTGGCCAAGGAAAAACTACGTCCTTACATCCTCAAAAGTGTAAGCAAATCAAGGAAAAATAAACCAGTGAACTGGGGGGATCTTGCAAGACATAAGGTTCGTTTGACCCCCGGCCAATTAAGCGTCACGTAATGTATGAAATATTAAAATTAATCTAAAAGTGTTTTTAAGGACTACTGTACCGTAAAAAAATTTTTCGTATTTCGTAATTAGTAGAAAAGAACGAAAACTTTTTGTAATTGAATTGCAAATTTTAACTTCAAATCAATAGAAATAGTTATTTTCTTCTATATGCATAATAGATAGAAAATAAATAGTTATTTTCTACAAGAGTATTTAAATTAAAACACTGTTTTAATACTTGTCATTTTGTCAGCATACATGAAAGAAACTACAACGATTTCTAAAAGTTTTTCTAGATTAGTTTAAGATGAAATATTTTTATAATCGACATATTTTTATAAAATTTATTATACCTACTATAGTAACTTATTACTATTATTATTTTATTACTATTTAATTTATTACTATTAGTGATGCACAAACAAACTGTTTTCAAAATAACAAATTATTACGCACTAAAAAGAATGCAAAAAAAGAAATTAATGATATCGATAAAGTCAAAAGTCAGTATAACTATTTTGTAGGAATCGTTCTAAATAGAAAATTAAATGATTTAAAATTCTTTAATCTATATGGGACAATTATTCGGTCGATGTCCAGCACGATTTATTAGAAGTTGATTGTATGTATGAATTAAAATATTTTTTTCGAATTTTTATCAAGTTCTGTAATTTGTATAGATAATATAAATTTACGAATTCCTGCATTCGATTAAGACTTAGCAAATCGTTCTAATAAACAAGATTCAATAGTTATCACTAATATTGGTATTTCACAATCAACCTCGCAAACAACGTTTGATGATCTATTTACCATTAATCTTAAAAGATATTGTTATAAAACCAGAAGTGATTAGAAAGTGAAATATACTTATTTATGATGCTATTGGAAATTTGAAAAATTGAAATATCTCGTAAGATATCTCGTCTATTAGTTAATTATTTAAAAATATGAACTAGTCAGCATCATCATTCTGCTATCGTACAAGATTATATGGAATTAATATGAAATCTAAATTTCACGCTTTTACACTATCCTGACGTAATTATATAGAGATTCTCCACAAGCTTATTGAACGATGAGATTTGAGTCAAAACATCAGCATTTTAAAGATGTAATTATAGAAAATTAAAAAATTTCAACAATTTTATAATGATGCTATCTGAACGTCATCAATTTCGCATGCTTTATTTGTGGAATAATATTTTGGATGAATATAACGAGCTAATTCTGCAAACGTTTAAGTATTACTTTTTAGAATCCAGCAACTATTGTAATTTTATAAGTGCATATCGTTCAAAAAAGTATTATATCCAGGTGAAAATTATCACTAAATAAATTTATTCAAGTGAATTTCGCAACTGACCTCCCTACATTCGTAAGGTGTTGGAATTTTTTTCTTTTAATGATTTAGTACATGTTATCGGCGAAACATGGTATACAGAAAAATTGAGTAATAAAATTGCTGTTTAGTGTGTAATAAAATAAGAATCTGATTTAGCTGCAATTAAGCAAAATGCAATTAGCTTTTTTCAATTTTCTGGCCCCATATTTTTTGTACTATGCAAACAAAGTAAATCTTTATTTTTCAATAATCTGTATTATTTTCTGTATTAAAATACTCTGAAATTTCATCGTTAATAAAATCTTAAGATGAACATTCGTAAGTAATTATTATAATTCTTAAATATTATTCTTAGAAATTATAACTCTTAAATTATAATAAATTAACCCACGGGGAACACATCCATATTTTCATTCATGCGAGAATACTATGAATTAATCTGACCCTATGCACACTTAAATAAAATACTTTCTTTACTAATTTTTATGTATGTACTGAAGTGAATATTTCTTTCATATACATTTAGAAAGAAATATTTACTTGGATGTAGGAAATTTTTATAAGCTAATTCTTTATCTTTCTTTTTATAAATTCGAATTCGTAATTTGAAAAATGATGAACTACGAAAAATTAACGAAATTGTTTTGTTGATTTAGAAATAAATTTACGAATAAACTTACGTATTAATTTGTGTTAAAAACGAGACGACGTGCAAATAATTTATGTTTTAAACGTGTCAAACTACGAAAAATTTTCAACTGCGGTGTAAAAATATATATATATAGTTAAAAAAATAACTTTATAACAGGTTTCGATCTTTTTAATGATATGTAAACCAGTTTTGAAGATTTCAATAATATATGTATAACTCTTTATAACACCTTGAGTTTTTTCACCGAATGTGACTGAAGCTTCTTAGAAGAAATATAGATACATGTATTTCTAATTATATTATTTCCAAGCATCATAGTAATAAATTTATAATTATTTTCACATATTAAAATAAACATTACGAAATGAAAAGTTAGCATTCAGAAATTTTAAATTTCAAATGTAATACAATATGCAGAATCGCTTTGATTCGCAAGTGAATAATTAAATAATATCCATAAACTTCCATTCAATGCTCGATTATAGCCCCTAACTCTTAAAGTCAGCCATAATATTTGAATAACTTATAATTAAAACAGAACTCTAAGTGTTTTAAGTGCATTACGGCTCAATTATTCGTAATAGATCTAAAAAAGTGGAGAGATATTATTGATTACAACGAATACAATAGTTATCAGCCGTTTTCATTGCAAAGTTTCGGGAGTTTTCTTTACTCTCTCCCTCAGACTAAGCTGAGTCAAAACTTTGATTTTCTGTCACATTAAAAATTATATGACGCAATAGTACTTTTCGCACCATGGGTGTAAAAACTTTACACCCACGCATGGGTGTCAAATTTTATGCCCGGGCTGCAAACGTTATTTTTATATGCCGAGGACGTAAATTTGTAATTTTTAAAAGTGGTGCAAGGCGTAAAATGCGACTTTACGCCCACTCGTCGCAAAATTGACGTTTCAAATCTGAACCTCTGAATCAAAATTGCTCAAAATTATTTTGTTCGTTGTGATCAATAACCTCTCTCGATCTACTTCTTCTCGCTAAGTTTTTTCTTAATTTCAAGTGCAAGATATTTTAATAATATCAGTACTTTATTACTGATTATTAAAAAATATTAAGTGATGTATCTCATGTTTTATTATCACAGAATACCTCGTTCACAATTCTATTGCAAATTAAAACAATAACAAATGAAAAATACATCCGATATACACTTATTTATTTATTACGAATTTTAGTTTATTTATTACATCGCTAGAATCCAAACTCTCTGAGTTCAAAAGTTTTTAATTTGAGTATAAGATGTTTGTTCTCCCGTCTATAAAAGCAATTCAGCATAGCCGTTAAGTCCTATTGAGTGATACTTGTTTTCACTAAACTAGTCAAGCCTGTTAGAGATGCCTTTTTTCAATTCTAGTACAAGAATTTAAGAGAGTGTGTTGGAATAACATAGTTAAGAACTCAATCACTTTGGTTGAATAATGGCAAAGTTATATGTGTTTAAAAATAATATTAAAAAAATATATGTACAGTAAAAATAAGAAATGTTATAAATAATGTAGACAACAATTAAAAATATTCTAGCAGATACATCATATACATATCTAATCCGATCTATCAATTGTAACTAGACGATAGCATTTTTAACTACAATTGAACTGCAGAATTTTTCAAATCCTGTACCAATTCAAAAATCAAGTTAATAAAAGGCATTCATTTTTATTCAATGTATAATTAAATGTATTCAGCGTATTCAAATACTTAAATAAATGCATATAATAATATATATATATATATATATAATCTGATATAAACCTATTCAAGGTTTGAAAGGCTAAATAAAGAAACAAAAAGGCATTAATTAGTGTATATTAAAGCAATTAATTTATTGAATTGGAAATGCGATCAGAGGAACTAATTAAGAGCTTAGGTGTAAAAAAGTATAAACAGAATTTCTCTGTGGACTTAGAAAATCTTTTTATATCTATTATATTATCTTCAACTACATATGTGCTTATCGTATTTACAAACTGTAAGTATAATCAACCCGAGAAAGATAGAAATTTCATACCCTAAAAATGCCTTTTTAATTTTCTTAGTGGTACAGAAAATTATTTGTCATTTGTTGTAACGCGTTATCGTTATAGAAATTGATTGTACATGGGATATAATGGAGAGTTTAAGCAGTGGTGATTTGCGCACAAGCGAATAAAGAACCGATACTCCAAAAGGCTTGCACAAACACGCTGATTTACAACAAGTATATATATACAGGGTCAATATTTCGAAATTCGCCAGAGCGGATTTCCTGAGCCGCGGCGCTCTGGCATTGTACGAAAGTCCGAGTTCGGATTGGCGGCAATACAAGTGAATAAAACACCGCATACAAGGAACAACAATTATTCGCTGAGCATGTTATAAAGCCCTCAAAGTCTAGCGATAATCCGTCGAAGGGATGGAGAAGAAAGAGCCACGGTAAAGGAACAAAAACTTCTCGGCCGCAGGCGTACGCCGAACTGCATGACGCTTCCAAGTAATGGAATATATAGCCGCACAAGCCGATACGAGGCTCGATTCGGATTCATCAGCTCTTACGTCGCTTCGTGGGATGTGTTTCCACGCCACGCGTGTCGATCGAATCGGTTTCGGAGAGCGCCAGATCCGAGCCTCTCCTCAGTCTATCCGTGAGCTCGTGTGTGGCTGCACGCAGCGAAAGGTGTATATCGGTGCGTACTTACTCAGCCACCGCCGCAGTAGGGCATATACATACGGTCGTAACTGTACTCGTTTCTCTGCTGCTCCCGGAGGTTCCAAGTGGAGAGGATCCGAGACCATCACGAGGTAAACAATGATAAATATGCGTACAATCGTTGCTTCCGATCTTGCTTAAGGCCTGGCGCGAGACAAGAAATCTGCTTTTATGTTCTTGAATTATTTTTCTTGTTTCGGGTGATTCGATATAAGTATATGTACGTATTGTGTTGTGCATTCGGTGCGCTCGAGTTCTTTTAGTGATTCTTTAAGAGCTTATGGAACAATGATTAACTTGGATTTTTCGCTCAAAAGAGAAAAAGATTGGAAAAGCTCAATTTGTATCTGTTGAATTTACCAGATTGCGTGACCAAAACGTTTCTTTTTAAATTTTTTGACGTAACTCTTACTATAGCGCGTTCAACTATTATTCAAAGTACTTAATGTTTCATTGCAACAAAAAAAATATCTTTCTTGCTATGAGTAAAATTTATGTTAGCGTTAAATAATGCGGGGTCTATCGGTATTCCATGCCATTAGAAATTATAGATCGAAATAGCCGTAAACGGTTATTAATGGTAACAGCAAAAAGGTTTTTAATGAATGGTTAAAGCATTATATTTTTAAAATTATTACGTAATACGAGAGCGCACATGCTCGAAAGTATGAAAATCAGCTAGCGCTTAGGACAATTTTGAATCATTTGTATTAAAAATTTATGCCGAATAAAAGCGTGAAATATATATTAATGAGCGGCAATTATTATTCCGCGATTAAATAAAGCAAGCGATATTGTAAGTTTAATGCAATTATGATAAAGGAATCGAGTATTTTATGTAACAATCGTCAAGCGATAATTTGTTTTTTATTAGAAGGAAATACTTAACTTGCACATTTTTTTGTTTGAATATGTTAAAATAAAACGTGTGATAATCTGTCCTGATGCAATCGTCTTTCTTTCAATAAAACTATCGAAGTATTGGCGGATTTATCATAATTGCTAAAGAAAGATAATATCTTGCGAAAATAATCGTTGACGATAACGATTAACTAACTAATCATTCGCTGAATAATACTTGAAAGATTTATCAGCTATGTGGTAAAAAACAGCAGCATCAACTTTTTTGCCAGAATCGTATGATACTAAAATTTATCTTAAACTAAAACGCGATATAAGTAATTGGACAAGAATACAAAGAATCTGAATTATGAATTACAGGCATTTGTTCAAATTACTGATATTAACTGTACTGCTTTGATTCATTTTACAATAATTTTATTTAAAAAATAATTTATACATTTATAGCTTATATAGTATATACTTCACGAAAAATGGGCTTCTCGGTAAGTATATGGAGGCGGTCGATCATCGTAAATAGATTCTATTGTTTGTAATGTAACCTTATCAAATAAACTTTTCACATAACTAAGATTACACTGTTACACTATTATTTTGTTCAAACACAGATGACATAAATTTTTGTTTAATTAATTGTTCAAATAGTGTTCGAATGATATAAAATCGCGACTATTTTGGCTTCTCTGATAATTCAAAATTTCAATGCAAGAAATAATCATGCATTAATCTATTCCCATTTTTATAGCAAAGTCTTATTTAAATTGATTTTCTATACGTATATAAATTTATAGGTGAATAACATATATATATCTAATTATATAACTTTTACATATATACATTATTAGATATTTATAATTTTTTTAATAAAATTATTGTAAAAACCAAAAAAGGAGTAAATTCTAGTGTGTTTAATATTAAATATTACATGTGTAACAAATACATAGTCAATTCAATAAGTTATTTACATTATAAGATAAAACAACAATAAATTTGAAAAATATAACCAGAAATTATTAATTGTTTAGAGCTCATTTTTATCAGCATCATAAAAGTAATTTTAAAATTCATTTCACTTAGATTTGCATAGATTTTATAATATCTCCGCTTTTGATTTTATAAGAGTCATTATAATCTAACATATATAATATCTAAGCCATAAGAATTATTGATACTTTTTTTCTGTTAATCGTTCTTCAATTTATTCATTCAGCATTAGATTATAATATTAAAGCCTCTATAGTTATATCTGTTTATAAACTTTTATTTTAAATTGAATCACAATTAATGTTAGTTTGAAACAGATCTTAATCGACGCCTCAATGGAATTTACAAGTAAACCTATAAGACTCTTTATCTCGTGTACGTAAAAATCTTTGTCAATAATGAACTATGACACGATTAGCTGCTGATACATTATAATATTATGACAGCAAATTTTTTACTTCAACAAAGTTTTAACACTATTAGGTTGTTATGTATCATATATGACTAAATATAATTTTATAAGATTATATTCCATATAATTTCGCATGAACCTAGTTATTATTACAGCAAAATTAACCTCATATGTATACTCTTTTATATCATTGTACATATTTTATAAAGACACTCTTTAACTCCAAAACTTTTTTGTCCAAAAAAGATCTTAGTTTTTAGAAGTCCGTATCTTAGATTCTACATATCGCACAGAGTCGATTTAAAAAGAATGTTAAAGCTTGAAATTTTAACTTTAATATTTTTTCAATTTGATTATATTTTGACCAATAAGCTGGAAGAAAAAGTGCTCTAAAAGAAAAATATCCTTAAAATTTTTAATTTTATTTTTAAATATTTTTAAAAATATTCTTAAATGTTAGAACAGCTTTTGAAAGTTTTTAGTTTTAGTTCTAAAGGCTTCTTTATTTATCTGCGATTTTTTCATCAACTTATGACTATTATAAAGGTCTCTTTTTTATTTAAGGGGATGTGCTAGAATCGGAATGAATCCTAGCTTACCGATTTTTATATGTAACGAAATATATCAAGATAGAGATTCATTTTTGGAAAAATACTCTCTATTAGCACCTCGGTAATGATGTCACGAGTATGTGGTTCCAGTCTCGTCAAATTCTATCCGTAATTCACAAAGGTTTTTGTCTTTCAAAATTTTGTTCGTATTTTACAGTGAATTTTATCCTCAAAATTGTCGACAACAAAAATCTATAAATTGTGGATGGAATTTCATGAAACTGGAACGACGTAATGATTACGTCATTACCGAGATGCTGATAGTTTTTTTTCCAAAAATTAGTCTCTATCTTTATACATTTAGTTAAATACAGGAATAAGGAATCTTTCCGATTTTAGCGCATGTCCTAAAATATAGAGTATCTCCTAAAGGAAAAGGCTTACGTGAAAAATGCAAAATAAAGCTCAAAATCTAAATTTTGGAATTAAATTAATATTAAAAACAGCCAAGTATATCGGTATATCCATCATAAAAAGGTTATCCGGACCGCAAGTAGCATGATACGTCATTTTTAGCTTTTCAAACGTATGCATTTGCATGTGTTCGTGGACGGATGTATGTGTAAGTGATCCAAGTACATATATTTCGAGATCTTTGATATTTTTTTATGAAATTTGGTGTATACCTTTTGAGTCTACCTTGATTTTAGAATTGATTAGATTTTTTAGTCGATTATATCTTATCAAACTACTTTTTTCTTTAATATTAAAATATTGACAATGCCAATGTTTTTTTAAGAAATATAGTATATATTTTGAATGTATTGTATCTTAGAACTAATTATATTTTTGAGACGACTGTACCCTATTAAAATGATTTATTTATCAAATTGTATATTGAGAAACGGTATATTCAAAAAAATGGAGACTTTTTGAGGAAACAAACGGCTAAAGCAGTTAGCAGCGGTTTTTGTCTCTTGAGAATTTTAAGTATGTCCATAAAAAATACTCGCGTATCAGAAAGATAACTTATATTAATCGAGGGAAATGGATAAACTATCATATACAACCGTTCCGCATCTGCCGAAAAGTGAAGGAAAACAAGCTTGCGGAGAGAAACCGATAAGATAAAGCAGACGTGTAATAAGTAGTTTAATGGCCTGTGGCAGCAATGCCGATCGAGCCCCCCAGGCGGGAAAAACATCAATTACGCACACGCGCATGATGAAATTCACACTTTGCCGCTTATCTTATATATTTGCTGTGTGTATTTGAAATCGAAAGTTCGATCGACCGATCGATAGCTTAGAATCTGTTTACTTTCCGCGATTAAATTTTCAGCAATATGCTAACGTGGGCCTTTCGTTAATTAATTCAGTTGCGAATTGTAGAGCACTCGTGAAGCTTGCTTTTTCTGGGTAGGTTGAAACTTTTTCGTTCGATTTGGCTTATTAGTTGTTGCATTCTATTTTACAAAACGTATATACCTATTACGTCGGTTTGGTTTGAAAGTAATAAAAAGACAGTAGGTAGTAGTTTTCTTCATTCATATCGCATGTGGTTGCACGTACTCGAAGAATTATATAATAGATGTTCGAACTCTGTAACAAATGTAAAAAATTGTCGAATCAGTTTCATTACGTAAAAATTTTAAATATATCCAGTAACCTACAGTGACTACACACATATATATACTTTTTCTCAATCAATATGATATCGACATCAATAACTATGGTAATGACGCAAAACCAACTGCAGAAGATCAATATATATTTTTGTTTGTCCATGTCGTGAGTGCGCAAATATTTACTAACTAAATGGGTAGTTGCAAAAATTTATAGTTCACACATGAGACCATTTCATGTTTGTCCGTTTAATGTGCAATCGTTTATAGCAATAATTTTTGCAATAATGTTTTTAAATAATAACTGATCCTCGAACACAACTTGTATATTCCTATAAACAGAATTTTACATTTATTTATATAATTTTTACAATTTATTTTTAAAAATCTATACATTATTAAATTATACACAAGTAATATCTGAGTCATGATAAGACGTACAATCAAAATCTTCCTTTCACTCACGCCGCTATCTTTTTCCCATCACAATATTCTTGTTATTTAGACAAATTAACATATTCAAATTAACTGCAGATAATACATCCACTCATCCAATTGCGTGCGATAATTTTATTTCTGAATTTCACAGAATTAATGCTTGGGCTTAATAAATTTGATAAAATAAATCCAGAACCGGCTAGAAGATAGATTATCGCCGGGAGTTTAGAATTTCATTTGAATAACAGATGTTTTTTACAAGCATCGAAGAGAAAGCAGTAATTCCAATTCAGAATGTTCGCGTAAGCATGATGTAAATGTGTGTGTTTTAAATGTTTTAACGTCAGAAATTTTTAATAAATTTTTAAACTTTAAATCATTTATTATTGTCGATGCCAATCCGAAATTAATTTACTATGTATAATATATAGTAGAGAAAGATAATATCTAAATAAATTAAATGAAGAGTGTATTATGAAATTTATAACTGGAAATTATTAGCATTTTTGCAAGATTCATATACATATATGCTCTAATAATTGGCTATTTATTAAGTATATTCTCTCAAAACTATTAGATTATTAAAGTATTGCGAAAAAAGTAGACATTTTTTTTCTCTTGCACCACAGACAAGAATATTCTTTGTTACATATGCGAATAACCGCCCAATAGAAATGGATAGTACGCCTCTTAGAGTGAGGTTGATACACGGGTATGTTATATAAGTGTAATAATAATTACAGAAATTTGTAGGTACTTCCATTTCTCGTGGGCAGCTCAGATGCACGTAAAAAACCGCTGCCGATTCATTGGCACTTACCTCTTTAACTTAACGTTTTGGTCCAATTTACATTTATTATATAATTTATAAATAAAGTAACTAATTGACTCTATTATAGTAAACCAAAATTTTTTAAACGAATATTAATTTATTAGATATTCAAGAATCATTGATTATAACATAACCTAAATATTTTAAACAAATTTCATTCACCAAATATTGAAAAATTATAATGCAATAAATTATATTTTGAAAATATTTGGAAATACAAAAAAAATGAGATGTTAAACATCAAATTCCATCAATTCATTATTGAAATATAAATATTTGAAAAAAATCTTAAAAATCAGAAAAATAGAAATATCTTCAAAACTTATTAAACAAATATATCGAAAAAAATATACAGCTCTCAAGAAACAAAACACTATTTATATATAAAATTTTTAAAAAATTTAAACAGAGATTTTACATCTGTTATCGAATCCCATAGAAAAACGATTTTTTTATAATATTGTTAATTTCTCAAAAAATATAAAATATTAATGCCTGAAAATATAACAGATTCATAACTAACTAGCCTATAAAATTCAGTAAAATTTCATAATGATTAATAAAGAAATTATAAAGTTATAACCATCGCTTCCAAAATGAAGGTAATTTTATGCTCTTTTAAACGCATATCATAAGATTATTAAACATTAAACTTCCCTTAACAAAAAATTAAAAAACTAAAAATCAAAACGTAATTTTCTGCAATAAAAAAAGACAATCAATGAATGTTAAAATTTATTTTTTTTTGTCGCAGCCGTCGTGCGACAAAAAAAGTCGAGTAAAACAAATATTTTTAATTTGAAATCGGTACATACATCCTCGAGATACAGAGGTATACATAACGCACACACACACACACACAGATACGAAAAAAACTTTTCTCAAAACTACTCAATTTTGTTCCATAAGTCTTAAAAAACGTTGTTAATCATTTTGGGAAAAAAAATTTTTTGTCGCCGTCCTCTATGAGGAAGCAATAGCCTAAGCTAATCTACATTTGTTCGGTTCGCCCTTATACGAGGCATTGATTCAAAATCGTTCTTCCTAAAATTCTTCTAAAATGCATCGAAAAACGTCCTTCAGTAATCAACGAATCAAACTTGTCATTCCAGTTAATCCGAAGCAGCGACTCGTAGAGCAGCTCCATCAAAATCCAGCAAAATGAACCCGATCCGCAATCTAGCTATGCGCGCTATGCCTCGCCGAATCTTGGCTGGCCGTGAGCTGCACTCGAGTCCCGCAGCTCTGTCGCAGTTGTCCCACGCCCCATTGACCTTCCTTACCGAGGACGAGCAGATGATGAAGGAGACGGTCGCGAAGTTGGCGCGCGAGGAGATGCTGCCACTGGTGCGCAAGATGGAAAAGGAGGGCAAGATCGACCAGGGCCTGCTCAAGAAGCTCTTCGAGAACGGACTGATGGGCCTGGAGGTGCCTGTGGACTACGAGGGCACCGGCTGCAACTTCCTCACCACCATCCTCGCCGTTGAGGAACTGTCCAAGGTAGACGCCTCCATTGGCGCCCTTGTCGACATACACAACACCCTCGTCAACTCGCTCATCAAGAAGGTATTTATCACACGTTCGTTCGCGACTTTGCGATCCCCTGCTTCTTCTTCTCTTTCTTTTTCTTTTCCTTGACAATATTGTGGAAGAACTGACGAGGAGAATTTTTGAATAGAAGAAGAAAAGATAGAAAATGTGTCCAGACTCTATAATCTTTTCACGAATTCTTGCTCCTTTATTAATGTCGACCAATATACTTTTCAAGTTAAAAATAGTGATTTTATCTCAAATTTTTAAATGGAAAAGTCTATTACTTTCTACGCCCTTTTATCGAAAACAATACTATTACTCAAATCTTATGTGAAGAGAAAGGAGGATTCCGTACCTGCCCGTAATACAAATTGCATAGGGAACGTACGAAACTTATTGCACTATCATTAGTTTAGGAAATGATTGTTCCCCATGTTTGATACATGGAAGTAGAAACAGACGAGTTTAGAAAGACATCAATTTTTAATCATCTTTTATATCAGCTTTTCTTTTGAGGGGTTGTCCAAAGCGTCGAATTATCCAGGCATTTCGGTCGGGTAAATTTAAGACGGGAAATTTAGAAATTTTAATTGAATTTAACACCCCATTTGTTGTAAAAAAGTTATTTTTTTAAAATTAAATGTCTTTTGATGTTGTAAATACTGACATTAGGTTTTATACGTTCTCTCTAACTACTGCTTTTTATTGCAATCTCGTGGACGTCCTGCAATGGAAATTCATAACGGATTCGACAATAATTTTTATCAATTACAACATTCCAGTGAGAAAATAAATGCACGATCAATTATAAATTATCAAAGATGAGGCCACTTTGGATATGAAACAAACAAATGATATGTATCTTGTTTCTCACTTTAATAACAACTCTTACGATAAGTTTAAGCAATGCATCCGGATATACCGATTTTGATCTGATATTGATTTAACGATTATGATGCTCGTGCAGTTGATAGGGTCCATCTTTTTTAAAAATTAATTTATCCTTCAAGGTAGTTATATTGAATCATTGAAGCGAAGGATAAATTTTTTTTATAAACTAGCTTTAATTTCTATTGAAGAGAAGTAATAGTGTTGAACATTATTCAAAAAACGTGCCTCTACCCTGGTAGAAATTAGTTTTATCGCTGCGCCCCACTTAATCTTCGGGGTTCGGGGGCTCCGCTAAAAAAGCTAGGCGCCCTGATTGAACTAGATAATTTTCTAGCAGGTACGTCTTCTATCTTATTGTAACTTTCACATTATTTAAAGGTGGGCAACGAGGAGCAGAAGAAGAAGTACTTGCCGAAACTGGCAAACGAGTACCCGGGCAGCTTCTGCCTGACGGAGCCGAACTCGGGTTCCGACGCCTTTTCCCTGAAAACCGTGGCCAAGAAGGATGGCTCGGATTACGTAATCAACGGAGCCAAGATGTGGATCTCGAACTCGGACATCGCTGGACTCTTTCTGGTGTTCGCCAACGCCGATCCCTCCGCCGGTTACCGGGGCATCACTACTTTTTTCGTCGAACGCGACACGCCTGGCCTCTCGGTCGCCAAGCCCGAAGACAAATTGGGTAAGCATTGCATTGGGTGACTCGCGCGTCCCAAAGTACAATGAATTACACGTCGCGACGGATCTCCGCCCGCAAAAGCACATCGAAATAAGCGTTGATTATCACCAGGCATCAAGGCATCCGGCACGTGCATGGTCCACTTCGATAACGTGAGAATACCAGAATCGAATCTCCTCGGGGAGTTCGGCAAAGGTTACAAGTACGCGGCTGGTTTCTTGAACGAGGGTCGCGTAGGCATCGGAGCTCAGATGATCGGCATTGCCCAAGGGGCTCTGGACGCAACGATACCCTACACTTTGGAGAGGAAGCAGTTTGGAAAGCAAATCTTTGAATTCCAATCGCTACAGCATCAGGTTGCGCAGGTGCGTATTGCCGAACATAGTTTATATATATTTGTTTAAATGATAATAATCGCATTCTCGTATCGGCTGATACGATTCTTTTTCTTTGAGGCATGCACATTTTTCTAATGGCACGTGTTTCTCATGAAAACTGCTGTATATTTAAGGGGTTTTCGAGGTCGCTAACTGCGAATCCAGTGTCAGTTTTCGAAATTCAAGATCCGTATTCAACCTGTTCGAATTTCAGTCTGTCGATTTGGGTTCATCGTTCTGAACTTTGAAAATCTTATACCGGATTCATAATCAGCAGTCCCAAAAACCTCGGAAGAACTAATTTTCAGACATATGCGACTTGTTTTTTTCATTGCCAAAAGCTTTTTTTTCAAATAATTGCTAAACCGACGAAATTATTGTAGGAAAAATTACTATACCGTCTAGATATACTTTATACTATTACACTAGTAAGCAATTATATTGATATATCCCGGACTGTATTATGGGAATTTCCCACGGTAAAGGAGGTATACTCCAAACCATCTAACCGGTATAATAATTTTTCCTGAAATAATTTTCTCGGTGTATCTTTTAGTATTTGTATATGAATATAAACATATTTACTGAAAATTTTAATAAAATTAAAAAAAAACTAGGATTGCCAGCGTGCTTCAAAAGATTGACAAACCCCATGCTTCTAAAATTGAAACTATTTTATGAAAAAAAATGTCATTCACAGGTGGTAACAGAACTGGAGTGCGCAAGGCTGCTCGTTTACAATGCGGCCAGGTTAGTCGACGCGAAAAAAGACGTCATGAAGGAGGCGGCTATGGCCAAATACTATGCATCCGAAATCGCCCAGAAAGTCACGTCCAAGTGCATAGACTTTATGGGAGGCGTCGGCTTCACCACCGACTTCCCACAAGAGAAGTTCTTCAGGGACAGCAAGATCGGCACCATTTACGAGGGCACCAGCAATATGCAGCTTTCGACCATCGCTAAGTCCATCAGGAAGGAATATTCTTAATGGGAATGATGAACCAACAGCTTTTGTTTGCTTTCACTGCTTAACTTTTTTGATCGTGATTTTTC
>UELU01140244.1:0-25973 GCA_900490025.1 Megastigmus dorsalis | reverse complement strand
GGGACCGCCATGAGTTTCTCAGTGTAGCTGTTCAATTGTTGCCTCCGATACTGCCGTCCGCTACAGCCGCCCGCTGATTGGCTCATATTCTTAACTTTTAACAATTAATAACTCGGAAACTACTTGTCGGATCGAAAAACGAGAAATGTACTTTGGTCTTAGAATTTTGAGATCTGTCGAATGGTTTATGTCCTGTTATCCGAAATTAATCCATCCTATATATATATATATATATATATTTTCTTCTAATAAAAACAAACAAAAATTTAAAATAAAATTAAAAAAAAAACAATAAAAACTCTCACCGGCTCATACTTGGAACAACTAATAAATCTCTCACAGCGACCATTCCTGTTCATATCCACAAGGTAGTGGATACACCAAAAGGGCGATGAACGAGGATGGATCAGCTGCTTTAACAGTTTCTCACGAGTCCTCTCAACAGCCGTGGGGGCCAGGCTGCTCACCCATACATAATGTAATTCATCAACAACGTAGAAAAATATACAAAAATTAGATCTTGTTCCAATTTTCCACAAACCAAAGGAATAAGAAAATATTTTAAATGATTTTATAGTAAGATGCAGCAGAACAATATGCAATAATACTTATGGAAACCGATTAACAATTAAAAGAGCAATTAGGACAATCAAAAGACTCCATGGATAATATAATCAGATTCTAAACGAACAGAAACAACATAGGAAAAAAAGAGAAGCTCTTCTCCCTTTCGTAGAAAAAATAAGCAAATATTTATTCGGAATACTGGACGCAATAGACACAGATGAACAACGCAAAATAATAGAAATAAAATCAAACGAGTTGTACTACATCTATTTTGATCTAATTAAAATAAATTCTTTTATTATAATCGTAGCCCTTCATGATTGACAGTACTTCTCAAACTCTTTAGAGTATAGATGATCAATGAATGACAACCTGTATCTATTGCTATTGATTTCTTTTTAGATTAGATAATTTCTTGGTATAAAGAATTTTTCTTCATCCCTCGGTCGAAAGTGCGTGTTTTCCACATCGATTTCACAGTAGAAAACAACATTTTGCTGCACTGTTAGGAAGTCAGGCGCGCCTCTTGGTGGCGTAACTGAGAACGTAGACCACAGTGCAGAAAACATTTAAAACAAAAACATATTGATTTTGTTTGCATTGCCATTCTGAGTCTACTAACCTGCTTCTTTGGATTCTTACATCTTTTTACTTAAATAAAATGACATGAGAACTAAATTTATCTGATGATGAGTGTATTACCGATGACGAAGAAGTCATTAAAGATTTTGAGACAGAAGGCAAGTTAATAATAGATCATAAAACTAGTTAATGAAGATCGATAAAAAGTAAATAGATTTGTATTTCTTTTTTTTTATAAATTAAAAATGTTTTTTTATTTGAAAAATATGAAAATATTCTTTGTGACGCCGTTTCGAGCGTCAATGGGTGGCAGCTAAATATATATATATATATATATATTTATGTATTGATTAAAATGGGAAAAAACCGAGATAGAAAACCGAATGCCGAGCCCATATTGCCGAGACACGCAGTTGTATTAAAGTACAAAATATGTTACAGCATTATTCGTGTGTTTCATGACAACGCAGAATACGTACGGAACCGAGGGCCCTCCAGCGAGGCGCCTATAGTCGAGCCGTCGTTGGGAGTTGTAGCGAACGAGAGAGATCGAGAGCGGCCGACTTGCGTGGAAGAGAGAGAGAGAGCGATCGCGCAGGCGCAAGCAGTACGAAAGTGAGAAGAGTGTGAAGGCGCGTGGACGCTAGCAGCGAACTATGTGAGCCTTAGCAGGGACACATAGTTCGCGGCGAAAGATTGTATTGCGCGGTTCGATTGAGCACGAATTCGCGAGCGACCGGTGTCACTGTTGTACTGGCCGTTGCTGAGTCGACAATTTCGCGGAGTTACCTTGAGCTTCTACTTTTTTGCGGGGTTTTGTGTGTGAACGAGGTAAGAAGGGAGTTTTCGTAAGGTCGATCGTGTCGGGTTTTCAGGAGTGTAGCGTGTATCGGGCGATCCTGAGCAGAGCAAAAGGTGGTGTAGAGAGAGAGAGAGAGAGAGAGTGGCGAGCTTGACAGAAGAGTGCGGACGAGAAAGAGTACAGAACGCGAGAAGGAAGCCACTCCGAGGTGCCCAGGTCATCGGTGCGTGGAGTTGAGCGGTAGATGGGACCAGCGTCTTGGTGGTCGCCGAGGTAGCGCGACTAGGTTAGTAACAAGTCTTTGTGCGGACAGCGGCGTGCTCGGTCGCGTTCGAACGCGAAATTGTAGTGCGAAGGATTCCGAGAGTGAGAGAGAGAGAGAGAGAGAGCGAGAGAGATTGAGATTGAGATCTCGTTTAGATTGCGCGTTTAATACTTGTGTGCGGTGGTAGGAGTGTTTGAAAGAGAGAGAGTGTATGTTTTATACGGAGGTCTCGCATGGTTTTCTTGATGCAGTGGTAAGAATTGTCGAGAGAGTGTGAGACAGCGGTTTTTGATTTGGCTGGAACACGTGGTTTTCCGTTTGCGTGGCGACAGCTAGTTTTCCTACACGCGGAATTACGCGGTTATAGTTGTCGTATCTCCGAAGATTGCGTGTGTGAGAAGAGAGAGAGAAAGATATATTTCTCCGTGGGTTTTTTTCACGCGCGGGACTACGTATAATATTATCGTGAAGCCAGGAAGATTTTTGAGAGTGAGAGAGAGAGAGATAGATTGAGTGTTTTATACGTGCATTATATCGGCGCGCGGGATTTCGCGTGATTTATCGTGTGTGCGGCAATAGGAGTTTTCTGGAGAGTGAGAGAGAAAGAGATTACGTCTCGCGGAATTGCGCGTGAGTTCGTAGCTTGCGTTGGAAAAAAGGTCGAAAAAGGGTTGTGTATGTAAGCCAATCGAATAAATGGTTTAGAATTGTACTTTGTAGTATTCTTCGTACGAGTGTTCCCCGAATTCCCTCCCCTCTTTTCTTAGTGTAGCGCGAGATAGGGTGTAGTAGTCAAGGGATTCCGAGGTCCGGAACGAGTGGCGACGTGGAGCAGAGCTGATTTCTAGGTTTTTGAACGG
Source organism: Megastigmus dorsalis (assembly GCA_900490025.1). NCBI lineage: Eukaryota > Metazoa > Arthropoda > Insecta > Hymenoptera > Megastigmidae > Megastigmus > Megastigmus dorsalis. Next base: position 22,897 of record UELU01140244.1, on the reverse strand, counting down.
GGAATCTGGCAGAGAAGGTGACCACTGGGGGCGTCAGCCTCTCGATGCCGTGTTTCAGCGGAAGCTCCTCTAGGAGAGGGTTTTCAGGAGCTAGTTGGCAGAGACAGAGGATTCGCCTGGCGCCCTTATTTATATACAGAAATTTGGCGGATCTCCGAGTTATTCAAGTGCTAAGCGAGAACGAGAATAAGGTGGAAAGGATTCTCTCCGGAGTTTTTACCTATCGAAGTACCGTGTAACAAAATGGCGCCCAACGTAGAGCGTTTGTTGCAGCGGCTCAGTAGTTAAGGAATGAGTGCGCGGTTTGATTTTAAGTGTGCAGTGTAGAAAAATTCGGGAGTATAGGTTACTCGGAATTAAAAATCCGACAATAGTGCGCCGTCATATTGTACGCTAAGTATTCTTAGTTTATACCCATATTTATTTATATATATATATATATTATTTTAATTATTATTAATTTTGATTTTTATTATACATATATTGATGATGTTTATTGTATTTTGTGGTGTTTGTTGTGCGTGATAGCAACATCGTGCCAAAGGGGGAGAGCCGTTCTGTGTAGAAGGTTGGGGGGAGTAGGAGAGGTTGTGGTGAAGCATAGGTTCTGAGAATTGCTTGAGAAAAATAACAGAAGTTGATGAAGGCGAGTGTGGTGTTTTCTCGCGATTCTCAGAATTCTGTGGCAGTTGCGTGGGGGGCCAAGTGGCGCGCGATCCAACGGGTTACAGACCGGTGCGGAGGGGGGAGAGTGAATTTGAGAGTGGGGAAAATAGTACGGTTGGCACGAGGGGAACCCATACCTCCTTTTCGGGTGACCTGAGCTCTGATTCGCGACTAGCGTTAGGCTATCGGGATAAGAGCGGGTTTCGGGTAAGTTTTGCATTCGAGGAGTCTAGGAAGAATTTGCGCGCAATGACGGGCCATCAGGAGAGAATGCGCGCGTTGATTGTCGGGCGCAGTAGGCGCTCGGTCAAGAGGGCAGTGGCTTTGATGAGCGAAGCGCAAGTGATAGAAACGAGAGTAAGGTGGGAAGAATTCTCTCCGGAGTTCTTACCTACCGAAGTACCGTGTCGCAGCTTGTGCATGGTTTTTCGACAGCCGCGTCTGACCACATGAGCACTCGCTCCGCTCGTGCGTGTCAAAGTACGCGCCCACGCGCTGGAGTTAGGTACGGTTGTTGTTTTCTGCACTGCGCTGCTTGGCTGGAGAAGCTGACCAGAGGTGACTTTTCACAGTGCAGGTTCAAATGGAAGATTTTTATTGATTCCAATCATTTTACGTATCTCGGTTACGCGCTTTCGACCAGGGATAAACAAAAAAAGTATAGTGCATAAAACTTCTATTTTCTGCCCTTGTCGCTAACTATACTATTCCTATAAGATGTCAGTGCATATTTTATTATATACTGCATCAAGAGATATACCGACAACTATTTATTTTCTTCTGGATATCAGAAATACCTAAAAATAGATTTAAACTTTATAGAAAAATTTTTTATAACAAGGGATTCTCTAATCCAAAAAGAAATCAATAGCAATCGATACAGCTCGTCATATACTGATCGGCTATACTATAAGAGCCTGAAAAGTCCAGACCAAAATGAAGGGCAATGATCATAACAACAGAATATAAATTAATTGATTTTTTTTTGTCACGAATAATCAATTGATTTATCAACTCCAAACCAAAAAATTGTCAAATCGAATAATATTTATTGATAAATAAATCGTCGGGTTCGTTATAAAAAGTGACTAGAATTAATTAGAATAAATAAAACAATCATTGAAAAAAAAATTTAAAAAAAACTTGACCCTGCCGGGACTTGAACTACACACCTTCGGATTATCATAGTCTGTTACCTTACCCCCTCGACCACAGTGACTTATGACAAGCTCAAAAACAGTATTAACGATGAATTCAGGCCCTAATTACTATATATAGAATATATTGGTGGAAGCTATTTCTATTTATAGTTTCCGTGTATAAAGAAAAATAATAATAGCGTCCGTACAAATGATAGATTTAAATATTCATGTTATAGAATTCTTTTGAAAGTAACCATATTGTTGATATATAGTGGCCCGAGCAGGAATCAATTCAGACTATCCCTCCTTCACATTTATTTCAGAATCGGTTGAAGTTTCAGCAAAACGGACCAAATTTTTAGGTTTGCTAAATGAGAAATGACTTTTTGTTATCTATCGGTAAACATACTTTTGAAAATTTAATATTTTGAGGTTAGAATTCCTTTTTCGCTTATATCTCGAGAACTGATTAACCAAAAAAGACCAATTTTTTAGCATTCCTAGGAGAAAATGAGTTTTCGATATCTATAAGTATAGTTAATTATTTTACTTTTTATAAAAAAGGCAAGATAAAAGTTAAAAGGAATTCTAACCTCAAAAAGTACAGTTTTTAAAAATATACGCTTCGTTTATTAGATAAAATTTTCTTTATATAAATATATTTATGGGGTCTCGCTTCTTCCCGCACTCATAAGTACCTCGTGCTGTACTCGCTACGCGGCCGAGCTACACCCCAGGTCTCTCGTAAGCGACAGATAATAGGCCCGGTTACTATATAAGCCCGAATACTAGCTTCCCTGTGTATCCCTAGCGTCTAAAGCAGGGATTGTAGATACAGCCTTACTGACGAGTCCAGTCTACAATCCCGGGACGAAACGCACATTTCCCTTTTCCACTCTCATATACTAATAGAGATACTCGGCTCTAAATATTTATTCACTGATGTATGAATGGTGAACATACAGAACAGAGAAAACACTGCAGCATATGCTAAAGAGTATTTAGCAACCTTAACCACTACGCTACGTAACGCTTGCGATATAAAGTTTTGATTTCGCCGATAAAGTAAACGTAAATCAAGTTTTATGAAATGACTGTCCTTTATACAGTAATTTAGTGATTATAATGTCACAAATATTAAAATATTCAATAATTTAAATTATGAAGAAGAAAATATTAATCTCTAGATAAATGTAAAATAGAAATTTGCATTTATCTATTAGTTTTAATTGCGGGATATTTGTTTCTCATCGAGATAGAACATGATTTTTCCTCCAAAAAGATCAACTAAATAATTAATTGTTAATAATTCAGTTAGCTATGACCTAGCAAAGTATATAATATACGTAATTTTATATTTTCTATAATTTTTTAAATTAATTAATTATAAATAAATAAGGAACTTTTTCGATAAACTTTTATAGTTTTACCTAACAACACTTTCAATAGTTCTGTTACGAGCAGGTTTCTGCACGGAAAAAATACTGAGGGAACTACCGCGCCAGGAGCGGTGTAGCAGCACCACTAGCAGTAGCGAGCAGCGGCTACTCTATTTGTGGGGTAATGGTTAACCCATTCACGTACGGAGAGTTGAGATAATTTCTTTTCGATTAATTATCTCGAAACTTTACGCTCATCGAAATCGAATAAAAAATCATTTCTAATGTAAAATTTTACGCTCTTTCAATTGGCGTAAACCATTTTGTTCTAGTCTAAGCCGTTCTCGAGATGTAAGTAAATTAAACTTTGAAACTCTGTTTTCGCATAGATCCTCTGGACCTACGAAGCTGCAAATTTGAAAATCAGTTTTTTCGACCCCGATTTACCTAATAACCAAAATGCAGTCGTTTCTATATCGATTTCCATTTTATTTGTATTTTGCATCTTATTACTGTACTATATGTATCTTGTTTACTATACTATAGCATGGGCGAATGGTTCTCCCAGAAAAAGTGAACTGCTCTCCTGTTTGAAGGGCAAACAGCTCGCCGTACGTGTTGACTAACAACAACACCAGTTGGGGGACTCGCTCCCCCAGTGTTTTTTCCGTATACGTATATGTAAAGTATCATATATGCGCAGCAAAATCGATTATAAATATGGTAAACCGTAATTGTTCTAAAGAAAAATCTTCTTATATTAAATCTTCTTATAATTCTTTTTATAAATATGCACCATGAAATCATGTCAAATAATCGTAAGTCAAAGCTGAAAGAAAAAATATACTTCCCATAATGTTTCTGTATGGGTTCAGGGAAAGTTTCGCAAAACCTACGGAAAGCTTTCGACAAAGGTTGAATTGAAATGTTGGTCTAAGATTTTATAGTAACCTTAAGGTAAGCGTTGTGAAATATTTTTCTGAAGTATTTAAAATAATAGCATTAGCTTACTGTAATCTTTCGGAGAAGATTGTCGTAATGTATCATGGGATATTTCCTCGACGGCTTCGGAAATCTATCATGCAAGCTTCACGTTCACTTGAAATTTGTTTTCTTTTAGTTCAAACTTTCAAAAAGCCTACTGAATCCTTTCTAAATTCCTTTCATGAAAGGTTCCTGTATTGATTCTTGGAATATTTCATTTAAACTTCCCGTAATCTTCCAACAAGGTATCATATGGAATATTTCGTGTTGTTATACTTGGAATCTTGCTTCTTATATTCCGTAAAACCTACGGGAAGCTTGCACGAGTGCTTGCAATTTAAGCTTACAGAAAGTTTCCTTTTCCTTACAGAAAGGTTACGGGATCCTTCCAATTTTATTAAATTCATTTTGATCAAAGTATTAGAAAAGGAAAAAAAATACATATGAAACTTCATATGTATTCATGAAACTTTCTCTGGAAAGGTTTCATATTGCGTGGGATATACTCACTCGTAACATATATACACGCATTGTCATGGCAGTTCTGATTTTGAACTTGCCGCCGTGCGTAAGTTAACGGGCGGGCGACGTTTAACTCGTCGCGGCACTGTGCGACAAGACCGCGAGCGCGTTGCGCGCTAATTAGCACTATCTCTGTCGCACCTGAGGTGCTTAAAAGCACTTATGCGCGAAGAATTCAGCCTCTTCCGGTCTGATTGTGGTGCTGTCCAAGAGCAATCTAGTTGACCTTACACGAAATTCTACCGTAGGACCAAATGTATTTTTTTATTCTAATACTAACGACCCTTACGACTTTACATTAATTTATCCTGGACCAAAATAAATTTTTTCGCTTGATTTTGTTACCAAAATTAACGAGAGTGAATTAATTTTGCCTACTCCTTTTTCCCTCCTATGATCCTACATTTAAATTACATTCAACTAAACATTAATTATTTCAAACATTAATTACCTCCAAAGGACTACAAGGAACCTCGCGTCCACATTCCTCGCTTTTATTACTGCTAACTGTCACTTCTGTTTCCTGAAGACGACGCACTAGTAAAGGAGAATAAGAATTACTCTCCCTTTCTTTTATTTATCTTCATTCCGCTGGCTGCGGATTTCTAAGCAGCTCGTCGAAGGCACGCTTATCATCAATTTCTTAACGAATACAACCAAGAAAGGTCAGGCGAGCCTAAATCTAGATGTACTCCAGTGCCGCTTGGCTCTCTTGGAGCAATACTGAAACGCCGTTGAGAATCATCACTTCAAAATTCTTGCCTACAAGGCAAAAGAAGTGGCTTATCTGTCGAAAGACATGTTTACCTGCTACGAAGAAGCCTACATTGTAGCCAAAGCTGATTTAGGGCGCAGGAACAGAGTGCTTGAAACTCCTTTGCAAGCAGGATTTGCCACATCTCCAACAATTGCTCTTGAACAGCCGACTCCTTAGTCCCTCTCGGTCTTACCTAAGCTGAAGCTGCCTCGCTTCAGCGGTAAGCAGTTGGAGTGGGATACTTTTAAGGATCTGTTTACCTCCATGGTATTGGAAGTACCCAATCTCTCGTCAGTCGTCAAGCTGCATTATTTGCTCTCTTACCTGATTGACGAAGCTGCTCATGGACTCAAGAGTCTACTCGTAATTGGAGCTAATTTCGAAGTAGTCTGCTCTCAATAGACGCTACGATAATAAGAGGTGCAGACTCTCTGCCCACATCAGTACTATATCTCTCTCTCTCTCTCTCTCCTGTTTCTCATAGGACAGTCAATAAATTAACTAGCCTCTTAGATGAAGTCCAAGAGGGAATCAAGGCACTGAATCTTCTCCAACATTCAGTCGCTACTTGCGATGATTGATTTGTGGAAATTGTGACTCCCAGGTTGGACTCTTCTACCTTTAGAAGACTGGGATCCCTGGAGGGCACTAACGACTTTCCCACCTACTGTCAGCTTGTGACATTCCTTAAGCAGTATTCTCGTACTTTGGAATACGTTTTGGAATATACTTAGAGTAAAAAACCGGCTCTAAAGAAATTAAAACTATTTCAACTTTCGCCTATAATACTCCTACTACAGTTGACGGTCCCGAACCAGGCTGCACTTTGTGCAAAGGACGACATTTTATTGAATATTGCCATTTTTTCTGAAAAGCGGCTACAACAGCAGATAGGAATACGTCAAAGCCAAATTGCGCTAGCGCTTCTTTTGTTGAATCTTCACTGCAGACATAATCAAAATGTTTCGCCAGTTCCTGTTACACCAAGAGAATAAGAACCAGCTGCGCATCTACCGGTGATCTTCACCGGATCAGAAAATGCAGGTATTTTAACTGACCACTGGTTGCCTTCGGCACTGCCTAGCCTGTGCGCTCTCCCAGGCATTGCATGACCTCTAACAGCTTGCAGACGACGAACGGCATCGCTTTCCAGAAGGAGCCGAAGTTGTAGATCGGCACACCTACATCGATGACGCCTATGCAGGAGGAGACACGCTGCAGAAAGCACGGCAAACACAGGATCAGCTGGTAGCCATACTCGAGTCAGCTGGGATGGCTCTCAATAAGTAGTCTAGCTAATAATACCTAGCTGCTTGCGACTTTTCACTCAGTGAAAACGTCATGCCGAACCTTCGTTGAGTACGAACTGGTCTATACACTGGGGTTGCAGTGGGAACCTTCTCAAGATGCTTTTAGTTTCAAAATCTTTTTCGCACTACGATATCACTAAACGAGCCATTCTTTCGGAAGTGTCACGGCTTTACGACCTGCTTGGTTAGGTTGCGTCGATCGTCATTGTTCCGAAGATCCTCATTTAGTGACTCTGGATTCAGACCGTGCATTGGGACCAAAGAGTCGATGACGAGACACTGACTACGTGGGTCAGTGGCTACAGCAATTGTCCTAGCTGGAGAAACTGCGCCTCCCTCATTAGCTCCGCACTTTCAGGATCTCGCAGTAGTACCTTGATGGATTCCGCGGCGCTTGTCTAAATGCTACGCTGTTGCAATATATTTGGTGGAAATGGACCTGCGGAGATTTATTGATACTTGAATTCGCAAGTCACTATGACGTAGCTGGACTGTCACCCGGGCCGATGGACTACATTCGTCGACAACAGATACAGCGCGATCCTCACTATTTCTCTTCCCGAAGTCAAGTGGCATCATGTCCGCTCCAGCGAAAATCGCGCGGATCTCGTCTCCAGAGGTTTGACTACCGAACTTTTGATGAGTGACCCTTTCTGGGGGAAAGGATCGCCGTAGCTCATCAGTCGATGGGAGGACTTGATTCAATGCTGTACACTTCACTCCACTGATCAAGAGGACCGCAAGGAGAGTATCACCTGGATAGCTCGAGTGTCGAGGACTGACACGATTGAGGTAAACGTAGACCAATTTTCCTATCGTTCACGACTTATTCGTATTTTAGCTTATGTACTGTGATGGAGACAGCTTTCTCTGTTGCGGAAGGGTGGCTCTCTTTCTGTAGGAGAACTCTCTCATTTCCGCACCTGACTCGTACGTGCGGTGCAACTACACCACTATGCAGAAAACATCCGATGTTTGCGGAACGCCTTTCTGAGCGAGATAAAAAAACACCCAGTTATCATTCTGGCAAGCAGTCATCTATCAGAGCTCCTTATCCGCGATGTTCACCGAGGTACGCTGCATGGTGTTCCGTAGCTTGTGATGTGCCACTTACTCTGGGTCTTCTGGAATGTGCATGTCCGCAATCGAGTACGACGTCTCCCTCGAGAATTGCCTTCCCCCGGGCAAAGCATAGTGAGCGGTGCCGATAGTTCTGCTGCTGCTCTTATTGCTTTTTTCTTGTCTTTTTGTTTTCCTGTTTAAGTATGGTTAATGTTAGCATTCGAGTTTATATGTTTTTAAAGTTGAATAAATAAAAGAAGGTCGTCAGAGAATCAATCGCAATTTTATTTGAAATCTTAAAAATTGATTCATACTCAAAAAAATGCTTAATAACATCATATTCCAAATTTAACCTTTTTAAATTTAATTGAAAATTGGAATATTATATCTTCATTCCCCAGTTTTGGTGTTATATATAAACTTACGTGAAATGTGAAATTTCGTAATTGATTCCCAAAAACCTAGAACCTAGAATTCCACGAAAAATCCAGGTGGATTCAAGATGAAATCCACATCGATTTCATAAAGAATCCATACGGAATCCGAATGGATTTTATGTACAATCCAGGATATAATTTTGAACGGATTTCCATGTGGGTTTCGTATGAATTCTGTAAAGATTCCATGCGAAAATTCGTGAAAAATCCATAGTTTCAACCTGGAGCAGAAAAACGATATTGATTGTTTTTCGAAAGAGAAAACAGCAATACCAGATTCATCAAAATAGGTAAAAAATTAACAGTTCTAGAATGTTTTAAAAATGATTGAAAAGTAGAAACAAACATGGAAAAATCGATAGAAGTAACAACTACAGTGAAAATGATAGAGGTCTATATTGACCACCTTTCACCTTATTTAAAAACATTTTATGAAAATTTTCTAAAATTTTAAGCTTAAAGGACGTTCAGTAATGTATTGAAAAATGTACTCGAATATTGTTAAAAACGCGATTTTGCCGAATCTCACACATCTTTTCAGTGCCCTATAACCGTCAATATTTATCTTTTTAGACATATAATAATTGATTATTTTTGTTTCAACAAGGCAAAAAAAACATGCTTATGCATCCAAATAGATTAAAAATTAAAGATTCCATAAGGTTTTGAAAATGGAAAATTATGGAAAAAATGTATTGCACTTTTCTGGTTATGGACCAGCTTAGTAATTATGTATCTTGACTCTATAGTAGATAGTTAAAAACCTCTTGAAATGCAGAAGAAAACCGTTTTTTATAAGTCACAACATACTGAAAACTCGGTCGTTGATCAGCACTTAAAAATAGATAAAAATCAGCTAAAAATAGACCATTTTTCGACTTTTGAATGCTCATAACTTGGCGTTTAGGGTACCTAGAGAGCTGAAATTAGGCACTGAATATTATTTTATTATATGATACAAGTCCTCAAAATTTCATCGCGATACGTGATACACGTGTAACGTGTTTAAAAGTATTGTTTTGACCCATGTATACAGTGTGTTCGAAATATTCTGGACTCCCCCTGATTTTAGAATCAAGAACCTAAAAAAATTGATAATCCCGTAGGTTGATAGGATTTTCGGACTCCAATGGTGACCTTGAATTTGACCTTGGACGTGTGGATCAAGGTCATTTGAAGGTTAACTTCATTTTTTCAAATAGGAATCCCTATTTTTTGCCTCGGATTCTAGACCTCCAAAGGTCATACAGAGGTCAAATATCATTTGTATTCAAAACGATTGACAAATCGTGTTTTTTGTGAAATATTACCTCTTTAATAGTTAAATGATGATGATTATATCGTTCTTTATGTTGTTAACATTTTGTTAGAAATTAAATGATCCTCATGGGACTCAAGACAAATAAACAAATATAAAATTAAATTTTATTTGTTTATTAGTCGACGTTTCGGGAGCATAGAACTTCTGCCCCTCTCTTCAGGCTAAAAATCGAAATACAAAAATTACAAAAGATAATATTAATATCCATTACATTCATAAACTGCACAATTGAATAAATGCAACATACCTTAAAGACTTATAAAGCTAAAATATTAAGAACATAAAGAAATTTAGTTCTAGTCATCAAAACAACTACTAATCAAAACGTCATATAAGCTGAAAACAAAATTATTGGAAAATAATATTAGCTCGAATATTAAAATTATATAATATCAAAAAGCACTAAAAACGCGGAAAAACACTTACTGTCTATTTTGCCTCCGCTATTTTCAGTTATAGTACACTGAAAAAATACTTTGATGCTGAGATCCAAAGCTTTGGTCACCACAACCAAAAAGTATGGACAAATATCAGCCTCCCAAAGCTTCGGTTGTCACAACTAAAGTCAATGGTTGGGAGGACTTTGGTTGTGGCAACTGAAGCTTTGGTTGCGAGATCCAAAATATATTTGACAATCTTGCTATGCGACAACCATTTGGCTCTCACAACCTTTTCGAATGGATGCTACAACCAAAGCTTTGGACATCTCAACCAAACCACGACAACTAATGACTTTGGTTGTGACAAGTAATATTTTAGATGATGTGACCAAAGTCTTTGGACTTCACAACTAAATACGGGCCAACTAATTACTTTGGTTGCCACAACCAAAGCTTTTTTTCCGTGTAAGTCGAGATTTAAAACTATTTAAAACCAACAACTATATGTTAACGTACTGGAGGACATCAATATACTAACTAATATAGACAATATATCGATAAGAGTCTTCTGAAATGTAGAATGAGGGAAAAACAAACTATAAAAGTATATTGGGAGAAATAGGGAAAACCTCAGTCGTCATAGAAGAAAAACGGAGCCCAATAATGATCTATTAGCAAACCATGCAAGGCAAGGAGGTAACATACGGCATAATACCGAAGCAGATTGAGAGGTATAATTCTCGAACACCACGGCACCAAGCGGAAGCAACGACGTCTCACGACTTCGTCCACCAATGTCTAGGAGTATTCTACTCACAAGGGGAACCCACGATCTCCGAGAAAACAATTTGGCTCAAACTTTGGAAAGTATATTCTGGTACCTGAAAATGAAGTATAGAACCAATATTTTCAATGGGCACAATTTTACAAGATAACCGCTATTTAAGTCAAACATGTAATCATTTATTAAGTTGCTTCACGCTTTATAACTCGGAAACAAACGAAAACAAAAATGTTTCGTTATTAGAAATGAAAATTGAGAATGCCACCTTCAATTTGAGAGGTTATACGTGTAAATAGCTGAGTTCGTTCAAAAGTTATGAGAGTTTAAAAATTAGGCCCAATTTTGCATTTTAAATTAGTATAAAAATAATGAAGAGTTTTAAGTGCGAGATTAGATTGTAATTTTGAAACGCTCATAGCTTTCGAATGAGTAGAGCTTTTGACTTTTACAACCTCTCAAATTAAAGGTCGCGTTCTCAATTTTGATTTGTGATTTGGAAACATTTTGTATTTTATTTAGTCGCTAATCTGTAAAGCATGAAACAACTGTATGAATTTTCGCGTATTTGGCTCGAATAGCGGTTATCCTGAATGATCGCGAAAATTGTTTCAAAAAATCATTTTTAGGTATCAAAAACTACTTCCCAAAGTTTCAGTGAAATTGCTTTACAGGAGATCATGGGTTCCCCTTGTCAGTACTTCGTGGATCTATCTCCTCCAGCGAATGGCCGAAATGTATGAACAACTTGAACTATTATTTATTAACGTTATAAATGAGATGGATATGTATTCTATAAAAAAAATTTAATAAGCTTTAAAGTAGTTTTATAGAGGTTTTTGTAGGAAATTAGTATCCTCAGTTCTATTTCAAGTATTATAAATATTATTATAAAAAAATATTTTCATCATTTCAGAAAACTCTCTTTTACACTTTATTGATTGTTTGTCAGTAATCTCACTATTCTCAAAGTGTACTTTATGTTCCACTTAATATGAGTGTAGAGCAAGGGCTGATCTTCAGAAACATTTTTTACATCCCTTTTGTGTTCGTCTCTACATTTTTTAATTTGCTTTTGCCTATGTATTTTACTCCTCATAATGTGAAAGGTAAAGCTCCAAAACAAATTTTAAAGGAGTAATTGAATGACTTCAAGAGAGACATAGGTCTGCCAAAAGATAAAGCAGAATATTTATCATTTATGAAAGATAAAAATTGGTTGGAGAAAAACGTGAAAGTAGACAGTTTTCGTAATAGCGAGGAGGCATTCCGGAAATTCTTTATGATGTGAAAAGAACCCTCATTAGTACATTGTAATGATGTAAATGGACTCATGGATAAATTAGCACTTGGTGTTTACAAAGCCGATGAGTGGAGACTTTTTTTGGATTCATCAAAGCGAAGTTTGAAGGCAGTGTTACTTCATAATACGAACGTCTACGCGCCAATACCGTTAGCACATTCGACAGAACTTAAGGAGAGCTATGAAGATATTCAGTTAGTGTTAAATAAAATAAAATATGCAGAACACAAGTGGTTAGTTTGCGGAGATCTAAAAATTTTGACAGTCATTTTAGGGCAGCAATCTGGATTCACTAAGTATCCTTGTTTCTTATGTTTGTGAGATAGTCGTGATCGTAAGAATCATTACGTCAGGATAGTATGGACTCAAAGAACTTCGTTTTAGGTTCATTCGATGAATGTAATCCGTGAATCTCTGGTGGACCCTAACAGAATACTGTTTCCACCCCTACATATTGAACTAGGCCTAATGGAGCAGTTTGTTAAAGCCCTATCTAAGGAAGGTGAATGTTACCAGTACTTAAAACAACAATTCCCAAAACTATCTGAAGCAAAATTGAAAGAAAGCGTTTTCGATGGGCCTTAAATTAGAAAAATGCTCAGAGATGATAGTTTTATTGAGCACGTGAATGATACAGAAAAAGCTGCATGGAATAGTTTTAAAGGAACTGTAAAAGATTTCCTGGGCAATAAAAAAAGTGAAAACTATAAAGAAATAGTAGCTGAAATGGTTGAAAAGTTCAGGGCGTTAGGGTGCAATATGAACTTGAAATTACATTTTCTTGACTCTCACATTGACTACTTCCCAATCAGCTTAGGAGCTTACAATGAAGAACAAGAAGAGAGATTCCATCAAGACATCAAAGAGATGGAAAGACGGTATCAAGGGCGATGGGATGTCAATATGATGGCAGATTTCTGCTGGAACTTAAAGAGAGAAGCAGAGAAAAAAGGTGTGAAACGCAAAAGGAAACCACTCCTTAGATCGTTTTGTGATAAATGAGTTTGGTATAGCAAAAAAAATTATGTGAGAAAGATGCTCTTTTAGAGTATGTATCCCAAAAACATGTAAATATTCTGGTTTACTTTGTTTGCAATACATTTTCTGGATTTGACTTTGACCTGACCATGACCCTGACCTGATCGGGTCAAATAGACCTCGGATTCGGACAAATATTGTAAAAATATTTCTGCCATATTCTTGTAGACGGGATAAAAATAAGTCGGAATAGTCGTTTTTGGTTAGCGATAATATTTTTATCCTTTCGTAACAAATATTAGAAATATTTATTATTTATCGTCGTTGCCGAATTAACGGGTCTAAAATGACCGTTCCAGTTGGGTTCGTGGTCGTCACGTTACCGAACAGCGAGCGGAGTGCAGCAACTTCACTCTGGTCTCCGATGATCTCGAAAAAAAGGGTTTTTAAGGGTACGGAGAATACCGACTATACGGAGTGTTGTTTTGTCAATTTGCTGATATCGCCAACAAAATTGAGATGGAGGATAATGTATGGCGGTAAACAAAAATTTTCAGTATTGTATTATTTTTTTTTTCTCGAGAACCAAGTAGAGTACGAACTGACATAATTATTTTTTCAAACGTGGAAAAATAATTAATTAATTTATAATTAACCTCATTAAAAAGGCTTCTGCTGCATATTTTGTAAATTTAACTCAGATTTTCCGAGCAAAGTATAAACCAAGACGTACTCTTCAACGAAGGTTATAGAATATGGAATATCCGAACTAGTAGTGCAGATGCTTGACATTGCATTTTTCGAACCATGCACGTCTAATTAATAATTAATTATTTATTTTGATTATATGAAATCTATTAAAATATATTTTATTAGATTCTTTGAAAGATATTGTCAATTTTTTATGGTGAACGTTTTCAAGTCAACGTTTGAATAGAACGTGGACGTTTGAATTGTGTCCACTATTACAAAACCCTGTAAATGTCCGTTAGTTTTCTATACGAGGTAATATTTCGATCTATATTCATAAACATTGCTGACAAAAATTTTTAACACTTTATTACCACGGATTTCAGTTACGGAATAGAAAATCGAATAACGAGATTGAGTTTTAACCCAACCCAAAGAGTGAACGAAAAATTCTTAAATTTTATATGAACAAAGGAACAACAAGATATATGAACTCTGCAGGAAGATATATATCCGAATTGAAAAAATTCAAATTATCATGAACAAAGTATGCATATTTACAGTCTTTATTCAAAAGTACCAGCAAAATTTCTGCAGTAATTTCTTCAATTTCTATTATAATACAAATTTTTTGAAGTTCGTAAATTGTAAATTAAGAGTCCCGTCTGGATATTCTTGTCCGTTTGAGAACACTAAACCAGGGGATTAAGATCTGTTAGTCAAAAATTTAAGAATTTGTTGGCGATATCAGCAAATTGACAAAACAACACTCCGTATAGTCGGTATTCTCCGTACCCTAAAAAACACTTTTTTCCGAGATCATCAGAGACCAGAGTGAAGTGGCCGCACTCCGCTCGCTGCTCGATAACGTGACGACGAAGAACCCAACTTTAACGGTCATTTTAGAACCATTTTAGAAAAACGACTATTTCGACATATTTTTATCCCGTCTACAAGAATATGGCAGAAATATTTGCTAAAAAAATTTTTTTCGGAAAATAAATTTTTTATCTTTTGAACCAAAAATTTTACATTAATTCTGGCTATACCATTGAATTCTTATTACAACTTAACGTCGAATGAGACCTACTGCACTTTTATTTTTCTATCCAGTTACGAATAAACTTAATTCAAAAGTGGTGCGTGCTAAGTGTATCACGCGGTATACTGACCACGGCCATAATACGCGAAAAAAAAATTAGTATTTTATTTCTTATTTCTCTCCAGAAGAAGAAACAGGAGGTGCAACACATATAGCTTGATATGTATTAACACACTCCAAAAAAGCATTTTTTAAACAAAACTGCATAATTTAGGTATTTTCGTTTTTTTTTTAAATACTTTGCATGTGATAAAGTGACCTTAAAACTGAGTAAAACAATGTTTAATCTATTCAAAAGCATAAAAGCTGCAACTGTTTAAAAATTATCTTTAAAAAAAAGAATTTCAATTTTGATTTTGATTTAATTGAATTTAATTTTCAGGTTTGGCGCGAATTCCCGGATCGACTAGTGGGATTTCCATCACGGACACATGGATGGGATAATAAAACTTTTTGTTGGAAGTATGAAAGCGAATGGACTAATCATATTTCTATGGTACTTACTGGAGCTGCATTTTACCATAAAGTAATAATTTTATTCTGTCGCAGTTAATTAATCTCTTCACCGTCTTGATCTTATATGAAAATAATTATCTATATATCTTCCCCATCAGGCAATAACAATTAAATCTTTACGAAAACACAGCACGTTACTTCGCAAGTAGATACACAGAATAACATTTTAATTATTTAACAAGCAAACCGCAATAAAAATTTAAGTCAGCGTAGTATTTTACACATAAATAGACAAATTTCTGTCGCCAACAACTATTCAAAATTTTAACAGAAAACATTATTTAATGAAAAGTTTAATGAGAAATAGTTCGAAATTGTTTTTTTATTTAAAAATTGTTTAGGAACACTATTGTTAAAATTTAAAACCACAACTTAGTTTCACTTTATTAAATTTACTTAATTTAAATATACCGCTAAGGTGTCGTTACTTAACGAGTTGGAGGTCAACTGATTATTATTCATTGATATAGTCACAAAAATTTGATAACTAAAGAGGTTTTTAGTGATTCGAAAGAAAAATGGGGGAGGGGTATGTAAGAACACTGTTCCAAATTAACCTTTAGAGGGCGGGGGTGGTCGATATTGTACCACCTGAGGTACAAGAGATTATTTGGTATTTCCGGATATAGTTTAGCATACTGAATAAAGGAAAAATAGTTTAAAAAATCGTGAAAGCTGTTTGACCTTGAAAATCATCCTTTCAAGGTTAAAACATTTTTTTTGGCATTTTGGATTCGAAGTCGATAGTTCCATGTTTTTTGATGCGCTGATTCCGAAAAAAATAGTTAAAAAAATCTTGGAGGTACCCTTGACCTTGAAAATGGCCATATCATGGTCAATATTTTTTTTTTTTGCTATTTTGGAGTCAAATCCGAAATATCTATGTTTCTTGGATGCGGTGTGTACGGAACAAGATAGTGAAAAAATTTCTGGACGGATCCTCTACTTGGATATTGCCATTTCAACGTCAAATTCTGTCTTTTACTACATTACCCGCCAAGTTAGCATATTCACATTATTTGGAGCTCTCAGTGCGAAAAAATGGTACTTTGGCCTCAATGTTAGTATATCCACATTATTTGATATACTAAGTGTGGAAATATCGTAGTGCGTATCATAAAACTCACGTCATATCCCAATGTGGATCGTTCTGAAATTGCAAGCATCGAGAGTTTTTATCAGCGAGTTAGCACTGAGTTCTTTCTTTCTTCTAGAGGCCTAACCTTGTCTATTGTCGGATTGCACGAGGTAAATTTTTTGTGACTAGAATTCTTACAATATATCTTTATTTCTTAGCATTATCGTCAGTTTTTGACATAATTATCCAAACATTCTATCAGATTCTTATCTTTGATAAAATGGCTGGAAATGAAGTTTGGAGTAGTGGCGATCCATCTTCCTTTTTCCATCTTCTTGATCTATGTTTATCCAATGCTCATGCTTTGTACAAAATGAGAAATGAAGGGCCTATATCATTTCCTGCTTTTAGATTAGCGGTTGTTAGGTCATTATTAAAACTTGATCCTAATGAAAAATACGATTGCAACAATGATTCTCCCATTCGATTAGTTGGCCGACATTTTCCGAGGCGTGATACAAGTCGAAGGTGTCCCATGTGCTCCTTGCGTAAGCATTCAAGTTAAACGATCTACATGTGTCCTACTTATGATGTTCCTCTATGCGCAGCACCATGCTTTGAAGAGTAGCACACGCAAGTCAGATTACCATAAAATCAAGCACCCCGACGTGAGAGGCAAGGGGACTCACGAAAATCAAGCACCCCGACGTGAAAGGCAAGGGGACTCACGAAAATCAAGCACCCCAACGTGAGAGGCAAGGGGACTCACGAAAATTAAGCACCCCGAAGGGATCATTTTTTCGCCATGTCCACGTCGTTGGTCCTAAGTCACGCTAAGAGCGAAGGGCGGGAAATTTCTTCTATAAAATTCAAGGGAGATTCTAGTTTTTCGAGAAACCTTATTTTAGAAAGGCATCGTCCCCCGTCATTTTGATAAGAGCGGCTAAAGGAGTTATTGTGCATCTTCAGGGATGTAGTTGGAGTTGACTGCGCTTTTGGTAAACGAAAGATCATCATTTTGGGTCAAGCATGCGTTTGAGATTTTTTTCATTATTTTTTTAGTATTCAGCGCATCAAAAAACGTGATTAGCCGACTTGGAGGCTGAAATCGTGAAAAAAACAACTTGACTTGATTTTTTTCTAAATTATTTGCACTATTTTTCTGGTACTAACCACATGAAAAAACATAAATATTTCAATTTTGAGTTTGAATTACGTAAAAAAAATTTTTTGACCTTGAAATGGCGATTTTCAAGGTTAAGATTTCCTTCAGGATTTTTTTTACTATTTTTTTCGGATTCAGCGCATCAATAGACATAGGTATACCAACTTTTGGTCTTATATGAAAAAAAAAAAAAAAATTTTAGCATTGGCCTTGCCGTTTAGGCCGGGGGTGGCAGTGGCCGATCCAGACCCGCTATTTAAGGGGGGGCGAAAGTAAAGTAGTATAACCGATGACCTTTTTTTTTCGTATTATGATATCTGTAGAGCTTAAAATGTGGATTTTATTTAAAAATCTTTTTAAAAGAAACTATCACTGTTAGGGGGGGGGGGAGGCGGTCGCCCCTATCGCCCCCCCTCTGGATCCGCCACTGAATCCAGGCAGCGCCTGAAAAATCCAGCAAGAATTCGAGCTGGATTTTTTCAACGGGCAATGTGCACAAAAACCGCGATGTATACTCACCGAAATTATTTTTACGCTTTTATGAGGAAACCGTCGACTATTTTCAAACCTGACTATGGAGTTAATTAAAGGAAATCTGGAGCTAATTATGTAAGCCGAGAATTTCTGTAAACAACTATTATTAACGGAATGAATTTTCTTTCATATTTTTCTCATTTCCGGGAAAAAAGGTATGCCCCCTTTTTCGGGCGGAGTGAATTAACCGGGAAACGTTATCGAAAGGAGCAAATTAATCTATCGATTTTGCTTTGAAAAATTTCTTTAGTTACAAAATTGTAGGCCTGCGTACTCTCTATAGGTCATATAGTAAGCAATAGGTTATCAATACAAAAATGTGAGATTGATTTTTTACGCTAATATAAGTCATTGCCATGGTAAATTCAACTCTTTAATCCTTTTTCAATTTCAGGAATAGTTGACTTATGTATTTCTTTATAATTTGATATATTATAGGGAAAGCACAGCGAATTCTTGCATAGTAAAAACTTGAGATATGCAATACCATTTTTTATTTTTATTATTGGAGGGTCAATAGGTCTGCAGGAGTTTACCTCTTTACGGTAAATATTTTATATTAAATTATTAATTTATATTAAATATAATTATTCAGTAATCGGAAAAGATAACTTTATGTAAACAAAATAGAATTTCGAGAATTTTCAATGTATATTTGTAAAAATTTGCTTATTTTTTAAAATGTTTGAATCTGTTTACAAAGCTTAACTTTAATTAATATACTCCAATAGTCGCATGCATAATTCATTTATATTCAACAATACAATCATTAGACTCTATAATAATTTCTGGTGATCCTTATCAAAATTATTCATTTAAAAATGTTGAAATGTAAGTTACCATGTAATAAGTCAATTAGTTTTTAACACTTATACAGTTATTTGAGTCATGATGTAGCAAACTAATTGACTGTCATTCTAACTTAGTTTTCGATGCTTCTATACAAATTATCTTTAATAAAGATAATTAGAAATTATGCCTGACTAATGATCGAAATGCTGGTGATAATAAATGCATTGGATTGTGAAGACCTTTGGTGTTAATTGATTAATTTATAATAATTACACAATCATCACTGCCATATATGCATGTAAAGTTTGACATTGTTTACCTATTTTTTCGAGAAATGTCCCATTTAAATAATAATTCAACATTTTTTCATATTTTTAGACAAAAAGTAAATAATTTTGTTAGAATTCTCAAAAAATGCAAACCATATTATCTCTTACATGAAATTTTCCCTTTTTTTATAACCGGTTATTAGAATTTATGGAAAATATGATTCAAGTAAGTCATAACTGATTGCCTTTCGAAAAATTATTTTTCTTGATAATCTTATAATGAATCCCTAGCCAATTTTTATATATTTTCAGCAAAGATAGTTTTTTTTCTGTAAAAATTGACTAATTCACTTGGATAATATTTTCTATTAATTCTATAATTATATGTCTCAAAAGAACAAAAATTTTAGACATTTTAGACAATGTATAAGCATTTTCTACTCCAAGCAGCATTTGAATTAGCTTTTTTAACAATTAGTTTTAAATCTTTTAGTTATGATAAATGAAAGATTTATGATATTAAACAGTAATATTTGCATTAAAATGAGTAAGTACCATATTTGTACTCATTTAATGCATATATTATTGTTTAATGTCATAAACCTTTCATTTATCATATTTAAAGAATTTCAGATTAATTGTTATTAAATAACATTCATTTTTGCTATGTGATTCATTTTACCAACTTATATACTGTGTACGGGAATATTATAGTATAATATAGAAACTAAAAAAAGTTAAAAAAATTATTTATACTCCTCATAATCGAATCCTGTTGAATACCTCTATTGTCAAGTATGTGTAGAAGAAGAAAATTACTATTAGAAAGTGTTATATTACTTCCCCATTTTGTGCAATAAATAAAATAATCAAAATGATTACGGTACAAACATGGTACTGTGCCATGGGAAAGAAAATTACGGTACCTACATATTTGTACCGTATAGCAAGGAAAGTATTAAAATCACAAGTAAAGGTATGATATTTTGACTTTGAATTTTATTATTTCAATATTCTCATTTTATTTTTATTTTATTTTAATTATTCTGAATTTTATTTTAGATAGAAATTGTTTCTTTTTATATTTATTTTTTTTATATTTATTTCCTTTTTTATACATTTACACGTTATGAAGAATTCGCGAGTAAATTTTGTATCGATCCGACGGCGCGCGAACATCGAGGAATGCGAGCAGGCTGACGAGTGTGGCGCGTGTCGCTTGAGAGAGATAGTAGAGTCGCGAGAAATAGAGAAAGCAGTGTGATAGGGGCGATCGGACAATACTATCGGAAAGTACGTAGTTCTTTTTCTATTGCTTAATCTATACGAGAATATAGTAGAATATTTCCTTCGAATCACGTTGTTCGATAATTACGAGGTATTTTCCTTGATTTCCCCCTCTGTCCCAGGATTATCGCCGCCTCCGTGGGCCCATTGGAAAAGCTTTTCTACTGTGCATTTAAACTGAATAGCTGAATTCATAAGCATTGCACGGAGCTCACGAGCATTCATTCGAGCATTGGAAAGCGTGACTCACCAAGAGAGTCTCGCGTTGTCTGCGGTTGCTGTAGAGACCTGAGTAACGAAAAATCCGAAGTTGTATTTTCCTTTGTGTGTGCAGGCATGTGTGAGAACGTATCAGCGTTCTCACCAGGATAAAAAAAGCCACGTTAAAACTGGCGTCTAATATGAGGAAAGATGGGGCATATGCGAAAGACTGCCGAGGTAAAAAGGCGGGAAACGAGAAAGGGGGCACGAAGAAGAGATCACTGCGGCTCCTGCAACCTTACTTAAGACCTCTGAGTCGGACACAGAAGTCGACAAAAGTTGCTTAGAGGTTGCGAGGACCTCTGGGTAGCATGAGGAGTCAGTAGAAGCTTTCTCGAATCCTGATGAGAATGAATATCGTTGGTGGCTCCAAGTTAATATTAGTGGCTTTAGAATTCGAGAATTGTACGATCCAGGAACTGCACGCACGGTAATGAAATCTGTAGGATTATAGATTGCCAGTGCGTGTGGAGAGCTTCGGCCTAGTATGGCAGAGAAGCGAGAATGGAAAACGGCCATTACTCGTGAATTGTAGGCTACGTTATAGCTTGCCTTTCGAGATCACAAAGATGTGACTGTGGCAGCCATGTCCGAGTTAGACTCTTACGCTGGAGGCAACGTCACTTGATTGTTTAAAGCAAAGTTGGACCCCTGTAAGAATCAGCTGTTGTTCAAGGATGAAAACAGATATGTAGATCTCCAAATGCCTGGACTTAGCGAGAGGCAAGTCACAGTTGTTTCTGCGGTAGGGTTTGCTGACGTTAAGTCAGCTGAGCGAGGGCGCTTTGGCACAAACCCGATATCATAGTTACGTTCGCCTTAGGAGCAAAATAGGTCCTAAATTTTTTATTTGATATAATTGTTAAAATTACCAGCAACAATCTGGATGTAAGCATGATTTACTAAGCAAAAAGTGAAGATATTATACGGGAAATATTGTTATAATTATAGATACGAAAAAACTAAAAAAATTGAAACTAAATAAAATAAAATATTTCCGGAACTATTTGCTCCTAAGGCGAACGTAACTATGATATTCGTGTTTATCTCGTCCAACTACCCTACACTAAGTACCGAAGGATTTTTGTACGTGGTCCAGAAGCTGGGATATTGAAAATTTTGCTAGCGCGATTGATTTAAAATGCATGAAATAAGTTTTGAGAGCGACGGGGTGGCTTCCCCTCACTCCGTCGGTCGCTACAACTGACGCGCATGCTTTACATTATTATTCATTTATTAATACTAATAACACAGGCCCACAAACCAAAAAAGTATCCTGAACTGGAGTTGAGACTACCTTATTCCTAAGTATTTTGGCCTTCTAAACACGAATTTGAAATAAAAAATAGGGGTCACCCTGCGTATTTTCGAGATAACTTAAATATCAGAATTTCGAGATATCTTAATTTACGAAGTTAAAAATTTTTTTTATTATTTTTGCAAGTAGTATTATGAAGTACTTCATGTACCCTTCAAAATTCATTTTCAATCTCCATGCCATTTTTCTTCTCCGAGACATGCCAACTGAAAGTTCACGAGCATTCAGAGCAATATTTGCTTGTTCAATTTATTTGCTCTTGAAATACGTTTTGCAACTTGAGAGAGAGACAGAGAGAGACAGAGAGAGACAGAGAGAGAGAGAGAGAGAAGGGGGAGACAGAGAGAGGGGGGGGGGCAGAGAGAGAGACAGAGAGACGGAGACAGAGAGAGACAGAGAGAGACATAGAGACAGAGAAAGAGGGAGACAGAGAGAGAGAGAGACAGGGAGAGACAGAGAGAAAGAGAGAGGGAGAGAGGGAGACAGAGAGAGAGAGAGAGAGAGAGCAGGGGGAGACAGAGGGATAGAGAGACAGAGAGACAGGGACAGAGAGTTAGGGACAGCGAGGCAGAGAGACGGACAGAGAGACAGAGAGACAGAGACAGAGAGACAGAGACAGAGAGAGAGACAGAGAGAGAGACAGAGAGAGAGAGACAGAGAGACAGGGACAGAGAGACAGATAGATAGATAGATAGATAGATATTCTTTTATTTGTATAAGTATACAAAAATGACATAACAATTGAATATAACAATACATTTCAGATAATAACTTTTACAATAATACGTTTTATCAGTCTTATAGGAAATTGCATTCAGTCTTTCTATGATATCACAGGCATAATAACTTGATCAGTCTCAGAA
>UELU01140243.1:0-21638 GCA_900490025.1 Megastigmus dorsalis | reverse complement strand
TTATATATATGTATATATATATATATATATATATATATACAATTTCGTTCGGATCTCGTATAAAATATCGTTCAATGGTGTTATCGCATTCGATCCACTATAACGTACAATTGTTTCGCGCTATGCATTGTTATTTATGTGCGTATAATCGTTTTTCTATCTTCTCGCGCTGTAGAATATGCATAACTTAGGGAATAATTTTTTTATTTAATCGTAAAAACTAAGCAAATTGTCACTAAATAATAGGAACGTTGGATTACATATTTCTTGTATTTTCAATTCGCATGTTTGAAAGTTTGGCAAGTACCGGGATAATTATATATCAAAAAGAATTGATATAAAAAATATAAAATGTATGAGGCTCCTGTAATAATTAAAATAAATAATCACGCAACTGACGAACACAATTCACCGTCAATGTAAAATCACTGAATATTCCTGGAAGGAATTCAAGTCATTTTTTCACTAGAAGCTTATCTCATTTTCTCATATTTTCAAGACATGAGAAATGGCATCGAGAAACCGAAGATATAATCTTACAAAATATGAATGTCTATTATTTCGATTGCTCTTAATTAAATATAGCTCATTCCATTATGTCGAAGTAGTAATTCATTATTTGCTGCCAAGAAATCGTAAGTTATCGATAAAAATAACAACGATTCAATAGTTTATATGAAAGATATAAACAATCGCTTATAAAAAAACGAATAGCACATTTTGATTAACACTTGATTAGTAACAAGGCTACCTGACGCATGACAGTATATATCGATGTTTATAACAACTTGGTAACCTTAAAAATTTGTTAAAATCACTTTTAAATCCGTATGTGTATAAAATACTTCACCTAAAAGATACAGTGTTTCTTCAACTTGTAATTAAATCTAATAAAAACGAGGCTACAAGCATTATCTTCTCTCAAACAACACAATAAACGCAGTCATTCCTCACATTTCAGTACCTCTGCATAATACTACTTCCGCGTTTGAACAAAACTTTAATAACAGAGTCTAACGAAGCGAAGCACAGCCTAAAGACGCGTCAGCGGCAGTTTCACATCCGTAAGCGCAGTCGTTTCCTCGAGTGTGCCCAGATTCGCCCTCATGAGTACTTCGGCGATTACCTTCTCAGCAATGATACTCTGCTTCCTCGACGACCTCTTCAACTTCGTGGCCACGTAATCCCCAAAACGATCCAGATCGGCATGGTCAGGTTCCTGTGTCGGCACAGCTGACTGTGGCCTCTTGGCCCTCGTCAGTGTAGACAGCTGAACCAGTGGAGCCTGCGAAGTCTGTCGAGGTAGTGCTGGTGCCGGTGCCGGTGGTTCTTGGATACTCGCAGCTTCTTCGCGTCTCGCACAGTTGCCTATCATAGGAATGCTGCTCTTCTCGGAATAGACGGAGTTGATTTCCAAGTTCAACGCTGAATCTGACGAAATGTTGATCGATGAGCCTGGTGAACAGTTAAGGGGCGAAAGTGGCTCCACCTTGATCATAGGAGGATTTATCGTTGGCTGAAAATATAAAAAATAGATTTTCTTCGTTTTGGTCTTTAAGTGTGTGATGGTAACATTTGATGGGTTTGCTGGATGAGAAAGAGATAAGTATACTGGAAGAGATAAACAAGTACATTGGCTAAAATTTATGTGTCGTAAAATTGAATTCAAGTTAACTTTAAAATGATAATTCTATCTCAAAATATGCTTCACTATTTCTCTTCAATTAGACGTGGTTTCTAAGTTGAGACATCATTTTCAGATTTAATAGATCGAATTAACTATCAAGCAGTTAATACTGGTTATGCTATTAAAACTTATTTTATTAGAAACTCAATACACGGTTAAACGGAAAATCTAACCTATTTTACTATGTGAAAAAAAAACATTAAACGATTTTGAGTTGATTTAATTTAAAAACTTAATTATATTAAACTTGATACGCATTAAGAAAATATGATAAAAGTACAGGTACTCCGCTTCTCGTATTTTTTCCTTTTGTCCTAAAGGTCGTTAGCGTCGAGGAATGAGACAACAGGGCTGTTCAATGCATTAAAAAGATTAGTGTGTTATAGGGTGTGGTTTTCTTTTTGTGGCGGGAGGGCTGATCTACGATCGACGCGCCTCAATGTAATCTGCTTTGAAGCTGGGTGCAGTGGTATGTGTTGATTATTTGACGGCGCGACTGCCACCTCCATAAGGGATATTACACAGCTATAGCACCATTTGAAAATATATATGCTACGATTCAATGGCAATAAAATAGAATGAAGAGGGATATAAATAAGTTTGGTACTTCAGTCATATCAGAAAAATTTAATTGTGTTACTGAAATATAAATAATTATGCTTTTTTTTGTAAAATACCGGGATCTAATAATAAAATTGATTTTTTCTTGGCCCAACGATTGAGTTGTCACGTTTTTTCTCATTTACTTCTTTGAAGGACTGGAATTAATTATTCGCGTTGTTGGAATTCAGTTCCAATACCAAGCAAATTGTCTAAATACCTGGCCGCGCCCCTTGGCTTAACAATTGGATTTATTCACCGTAGCTGCTTGGTTCGAATGGGAAAAAGAAACTAATTTAAATTACCTGGACTAATGAATGATATTACTATTTTTCCACCTCTTTCTGAACCAATCTTATCGATTATTCCTTTTTCGAATACTCGTATAGAACTTGTCTGTAGAATAAGTATAGGTACGTAATTTCACGAGTGGGGACAAACTAGGGGATTTAAAACATAAATATTCCTACCCAATCCGAATGATTTATAATTACTGCATAGATAATATATATTTTCAGTAAATTCGAAAGCTTAATATAGTATAGCAATAAATTTTAGAATATGTATAGCTGTGAATACATTCTTGCATGTACAGAATGCAGTTCAAAAAGCAGCATTTCTTCACGAGCATTCTCATTTTTATATATTTCATGTAGTAGCATATGTCGTCATTTAACTGAAAAATTTCTCGTTATATTAAATTCCAACTCCTGCGTGTTGTGCTGTACTCATAAAATATAGCTGTTCAACGCCTCCAATCACCCGGAAAATTAAATATTTTATTTTTAAAACGTGGCTGAATGTTGAGTGGGTCTTGTTTTCGGGTGTACAATTTAGCACGAAAAATAATTTCCTGGGCTTATGGTTGGAATTTAAAGAGTGCAAAAGATGCGGCAGAAATAGTTTTAGCATTACGAGCGTTTCAAGTGGGTCTTATTAGGTAAAAAAGGTCAGGAGTGTAATGCAAGACGTATATGAAGAACGTTGAAAAATTCAGTACACACGTTCTAAAATAAGTACACAATATTTTTTTTACAATTGCACGAATAATTCTAATGTGCAATTCGAAGAAAATTTAAGTATTTATTCGAATAGATTTTCAATGTTTGGAGAATTAAATCTAAAATAAATGGGGTAGAAAAAGATGTAAGTAATGATTCAATTCTTTCTTCACTTTTTGTCATTTGTGAATATTCTGAACTTATTTAATTTAGGAATATTCAGAAAAAAAATTTCTTGTAAAATAATAATAACTTTCGCAAATCGATTTTTTAAATGATTACTTATAATTTGATCTATATATTTTAAAATTTTCATTATTACGCGAACTCTTCCCAATTATTTTTTAACCGTTTTAAACTACTTCGTAATCTACTGTCTCAATTAACATTTAAAATTGCCGCAATAATTTAAAAAAATGATTTAATCAAATTAAATATAAAAAATCTATTTCTCGTTTTATCCATACAAAATAATTAATTCTAAAGGGCGAATTAGTTGTATGTCACATCCCTAACGAATATTCAGTACAAAATGAAGACAGATCAACTCTAATCTTTTCCTCGTAATCCATCAAATGACTTAGCACAAAATCACCCACCAATCCAGCTTTAATCTGACAAACAAAAAACCCACCGTATCATCAAGAAACTCCATGCAATTCTCGTCACCATGATCCACAATCTTGTCATCCTCCAAGACTTCGGCATAATGTTCAGGAATTATATCCTCGGGTTCATCGTCGTCGTCGTCGAAGTCACTCTTGACATCCACCTCGTCCTGCTGATCCACAACGAATTTCAACAGATCGAAATACCACAAGGAAGGCGCGTTCTTCTTGGTCTGAAAGTTTTTGCCGATGCCGAGCTTCAGACAAGCCTTGGTTCGACGCACTTTTTTGTACTCCCGTCGAAAAGCCGTCCTCAGAGCATTGATCTTCCTCAGCACGCTGTTCTTATCGGCGCGCGGATCGATTTCGCGCATCTTATCGACCAGCTTCCCATAAGCTTCATCCTTCACGCGACGATTGCGATAATCCTTGCAGCTGTACTTCCACAGACATGGATACAACTGATATATACCGATGAATTCCCCGATGAATTTTTGCGTCTCTTTGATGTCCTCTTGCACGTCGTGCTTTATTAAGCTCTCCGACATGTTTGAATTTGAATTTACCGCCACTGGGGAACGGGTCGTCGTCCGATGCGCGCAAACGTGCACTGCAAGGTTAGGTTTATAGTTCGCACTCGGTACGCGCTGTGATGCACTCTCACTCGACTTCTCTCTGAAATTTCTCTGCGACGAAAAATAATCTCGCCCAAAGTCTTCTCACGTCATGTTTGAGCGTAGTATTAAAGTGTAAACGGGAAATTCACTGCTCTTCAAAGTCTTATGACGTCATGACACTTTGCACATATAGTCGGATACACACACGTGCATGCGTTATTCAACTGAACGTCAAGTGCATTCATCTCTTCTCGTCTCTTTTCTCAGTTTCCTCGATATTCATTCAATGTAACGGTATAATATTTAGTTGCTCCTGCAGCGGATGTTCTTTTAATTGTGATAAACAACGGCTAATTAACGGGTATTGGGTGTGAACACGTTGTTGCTGATAGCGGCACAGTGTAATTCACTTGCTAAACTATTCTGGTTCGCTCGTTTGCTCCATTTGCATACTTACGTCTTACTATCGTATTTTAGTCTAGAAAGAGGCCGAACTTATTTACGCTGAAAGATGCAAAACAGAAATCGTGCGCAGTATATAGTAAGAGTGTTATTGTAATCAAAGCCGACTGAAGTAGGCACTGAAGAGCTTCGAAAACGAAATTTTTCGGAGTGACCGAATTGTCCGAAGCCTCGAGTCAGAACTAAAATGCATGACGTGTTCCATCAGTTCCTGTTTTCATACATTTTTAAAAATGTCAGCCAAACATCGATAAATGTTTTCATATACCTGTATTTATTGTGATTATTGTTTTATTAATAATTTTTCTAATTTCAATGATTTAAATATAAATAGAATATAAGAAAGTCAAAGACTAGGTGTGTCACTCAACTATTCCCTGGAATTTGAAAGGTCTGTTATGGAAAGAAAAAAAAATGTATTTCAAAAGAGAAATTAGTTCAGATAAGTACCATAATTTGTTTTATTAAATTTATTTGGTGATTAAAGAATACAATAGATACTTTGTTTTTATTTTGTATTGCAGATCAGCAGTTCAAAGATTTTAATCGACATTACATTCGCCCGGACCATCCAGATATTGCTAAAAGCGCATCAGAAATTTTGAAATTGTATCCATGAAGCAATACCGTAGAAATAATTTACGCTATTAAATTTGAAATGAGTTTTAAAAATCCAGGTTATTTTTAAAGGTATGTACATTTTTTATAATGATCTTAAAATAGTATCGTTATAAAAACTATTATATCAATTAAATATAAAATTGATTAACGTTACAAGATATATTTTATACATTCTTTAATCGATGTATTTACACGTAAATTGATTTTCTTATTTTTTTTTTATTATGTTTTTAGGTACAGCTGGACCTTGTAAATGTCAGATGCAATAAAAAATATGAATCGTTATTTTACTGAAGAATTAATTAAATATAAACATTAATTTTCTGTAAAAAAGTTAAGTATTTTAGAGAAATATCTAAAATCTAACTAATGGTGAATATTCTTTTAACCATTTATTTTCTTAAATTCAAGTAAATATATGGAATAAAACATTCTTTTCATAAAGCAGAAATTTAAAAAATACTAATGCTGACTATTGTGTGGTCTTAATTATTTCTTTTATGTAATGCATTAAATACAAATTTATTTATATGTAGAGAAAAATCATTATTTTTCTAATTATATTAACTGGATAGTGAAAATGTATATTGTTCTATAATTATTGAAAGTGTTATTATAATTTACTGTTCTTAAAGTTATTATTTCAGAAATTTTTAAACTTTATTATTTACTAATTCTCTGATACCATTACATATGACTGACTTGCTGTGTAATAAATAGGATATTAATAATATTAGCAATAATTATAAGTTTTCTTGTTGTTAAGTTACTTATAAATAAATGTATATTATTGTTTTTTAAATATACATCTAGATATAGTCCTATACAAATTCATAAGAAAAGAGGAATTGATGGAACTGTAATGTCTGAACATAGCTACGCTGTTCGAATTTCATTTCCTTGCTCTGAAATTAGCTGCTGGTTGCAGCTAAAACGATCGAAATAGAACGCTGCACTAATCCAACATGGCTTCCACGTCAGCTTCCTTTTTTTGCTGCGCCCAATTTTATTACAATGTTTGAAAAAACTGACTCCTACTATTTATTACAAAAAAACTGTGTACATAAATATTATCTTAATGGAAAATAAATACTCATTCTACAATGATACTCGTATATATTTTCGAAAACTATATGCAATTCTTTTCCACATCGATATAACATGACGAAATGCTTATTTTTGGAGTCGCAATAATTTTTCTCATAAATACAATAAAGCATATTAGGCATAAATTATAAACCATTATTTTTAAACAATATCTAGATATTTCAGAACGTAGCTTAAGTTATTACAGAAATCCAGTAAATCGAGTAAATTATTTTACTGTGCGGCTATATAAGTATTAAAATTTTAAAACATATATATCGTATTGTATGTGCGACCTAAAGTGTAAAGGAGATTTTACAGTTTAAGCATTCTCTGTTCACGTTTGTATTTCAGAATAAACATGTAGTTTATATTTGAGATTATCAATAGCGTTAGTTCTTGCGAATCTTGTAAGCACAGAATTACCTTTCATTTTTTACAATAAAAAGTACATTTTTCATACAACTAATTGCAGATTCAAAGCATATGTTTAACGCTGACAAAATCCAGCGCCATTTTGACAGCACTTGCAAACCTCAATGGAGAAGCTGCATAATCTACGACTATCCCCACTTTAACGTCCGTTCTCTCGTTCCATAATGGACAACAGCGATATATATATATATATATATATATATAAGACATATGTTGAGAGCTGGGAATTTTCCACTACTGTACAGCAAGATTGTATAGTCCAACTACGTTTGCGTCTCGAGTGTCTCGACCAATGAGAACGGCATTTGTTATTTCCTTAAGCCTCCCTTCTTCCGCGGAAATTCCCAAGCGAGTCGAAGCCAATCGGCGCGAATACGAACCTATTTTAATGTCTATTGCCGACAATTTTTTCAATCTAATCTGTAATTTAGATCGCAAACGGTATCGTGAAAATTATATATCAAATATCGATCGATGAGTTGTTGGGTGTTACGAGCACACGGCAGCTGAGTAAATTTCCATCATCGCTTTTCGAAGTATAATCATTCCATGGTTTTCGATGGCTTTCCCTTTAAAGGGTTAGAGTAATTTTGAAAATACAACGTACTTATTTAAATGTCGATAAGAAAACGCGGTAAGATATAATATTCTTAAGTTTACTGAGAAAAAATAGTTTTGCAAGGCGAGGCAAGAGAAGTAAAAATATCTGAAAAAGAAGAAAGGCATTTGAGCGGTGTGTTTGCGTAAAAATAAAACCTGCAGGCATGACTTCAGGGTTTTTTTTTTCGAGGAGAGGATTCATGCACCTGAGGCTTTCTCGTGAAAGTTTCCGCCGCGTCTATATATATGAGAAGGAAAGAGAAAGAGAGAACGCGTGATGGGGGTCAAATGGGGAGAAAGATGGAGGGGAAAAGAGACAGAGATGGGAGAAATGCCGTTTCTCGCGTTGTAATATCCGAGAGAGATGGCGCTATCATACTGTTTTCCGTGTGCAAGTACTACAAGTTGCGAATGTTGAGCGTTGAAAGCCGCGACAGATATCACGTACTTCGTGTTTGAGATTTTGGATTTATTTTTTTACGTAAAATAAATTTTGTTGCATTTTTTTGTTTTTCAAAATATAAAAAATTTAATTAAGTGTCATCCGAGCTATCACGCATGGAGCGTATTAACATTTAGTGTGCGAAATCGTGACACTTTCTTCTAGTGATATTATACTTTACCTACTATTGTTACATCACGTAAAAATTTGTAAAAATCAAGTAAAAAGTTGTTTAAACAGAAATTGGAATATCGATCGTCCATTAGCCAAAGTGTATTTCATATCTACTTAATTGTGTTGATGAATTATTTAAAAATTTAAATAGCCACTTAAAGTCCCTTACGTGATAAATATGACAGAATAAAATTTAGGAAAATGGAGAATATCGAAAAAATGATTAACACTTAATAATAAAATATAAAAAAAAGAAATAAAAGCCCCAGTTACCTGCTGGGCGCATTAGTAAAGCGACAAGCAGTCCTTTGTTAGACACGAAATTGTATAAGCCGGTTAGATACTTCCTGTAGCTATAATATCTAAATGAAAGTGATAATCTTATTAGTAGAAGCGAAAATTCGTCTTTCTTTTTATACGTGCGAATTGATTTGACTTATTAAACATTTACATCAAGATATGATTATACGCCAAGAGTATACTTATACACGGTAAAAAACCACAAGGGTAACGGCAAGCATATTGGGCTTAGTTACCACCCGCAAACAAAACTGTAACCATTATAAGAAATAAAAACTGTTTTATAGGAGATAAACGGTAAAATACCTTGTGTTTTATTTATTGTTTCTGTATTAGTTATGCTATTCATTCAATGCATGCGCCAAACGCTAATCAACAATTTTAGCAGAAAGAGCATTTCCTCCTCGTTTCCATTAGCTCATCTTATATATGAAGTGAAATTGCAAAATACATTATTAACACTTGTAACTTTTGTACATGAATTTCTTATATTAGTAGTAAACAAAAAAATAAATTAACCCATATTTCAAATATCAAAACAATTTTTTTTTACCCCGGTCGGTATATTGTATCGTAGTTGAATTGCTGATGGACTGAGATCTAAGCTGTACCTATGCATGCATGTATAAGCTAGTGCTTTCAAGTTTTCAGCGCGCATGCGTTGCACATGTATCTTATATACTCTGCTTACGTCACAGCTCGCCTTAGCCGCCTATTCTTTCCCACTTCGTCAGCGCTGACAGCGTATATTTTCAAATCGAAATTCCCTCGTTTTTTTATCGCTATCACTCGACCCCCTCCCCTCTCACACTTTTCCACCGTGCTTTCCCATCTTACACACTTTTTTCAAATTTTTTCTGAAGTACTTTTTGTTGCAAGTATGTATATAAAGTACTTCAATCGTCTGGCTCTTCTCAGTGTAAAGGAGAGTAAAAAAAGGAGCCATGATGAGCACGCGCGAGATAGTGATGATAAAAAAAGCATAGGCTGCCATCTCTATATGCATGCACGCATTCCTCGTGATATTAGATCTCGCGCTCTTTTGCACGGACGGACCCACGTGGTATATAATAGGCAATGAAGGAGAGAGAAAATTCTCATTTGAAATACGAATTAAGTACACCTTATATGCTCCATTCGCTTCTGTACTGGTGCATTGAGAAAAATATGTTTGTTTGTCTTCCGGGATATTTTGCATATGATAATTAAATTGCTGTTGGGGATTGGTTATATGTTAATATTTGTTGTACTCTTTAATAACAGTAAAAAAATATCATGAAATTAGCCAAGTATTGAAAAAACACTCGTTATGCACATACGGCCATGAAATTCGGAATGCACATGGACTTTTACCATATTGTTTATCAAACACGAGTTGTCAGCGCAATAAAAGTAAGTATACATAACTTTCACCCATTGCGAAAATACAATGTCACGATCATGTACAATCCACAGAAAATAGCCATATGATAGTGACCAAAACAAAAACAGGCGCAAAAAAAATCAGCCGACACAACAAACAACACACACGCCCGACCGTACGACAGAATCCACCTGTTTTAATAGTCGAAAGTGTATGTAATGCATTGCTGATGGTGCCAAAAATTGGAGAAAATAAAGTGGGGAATAGAGGGAGAGCAAGACGAAACGTCCGGGGAAAAATTACAATCGTTCGTGCGTGTGTGTACGCATACATGCAGCTCGCGCGAGAGAGACGGTTGGAAAATCGTAAAAGAAGCGAGACAGACTTACCTGGCGAGCAGTGCGTGTGACTGCGAGGGATAATCGCTGACCTCCTTACTCTCTCCCTCTTCGTCGCACTCGTTGCATCCCAATATGCCGCTACAGCGTCATTCTCTTTCTCCCTGCATCTCTACGCCACTGCGTGACACTTGGAATACGGGGCCCGCCTCGGCATTTAAAATTGAATAATTTCAAAACAATCAAAGCTAAATCGTCATTTCAAATAATAAACACTAAAAAAATGTTCTCATCCATCTAAAACTACTGTATAAAACAGTATTCGAATCAATGCAGGAATTGTTATCAACGATCGAATGTTTAAACAGCGTTTTATTTCAAGTGCCAACGAAGTATACATTTATCGCTCCATCTCCTTTCTTTTCACTTCCTCTTCCATCTCTCTTTCTCGCTTCAGCTCGCGCAGCCATTGCTGCCTCCATCGACGTTACATGCTCGCGCACATATATATGCACCCGCTTCAGGTCTGAGGCTACACCTACATTTGTATCTCTGTAGATTCGATGTATATTTTAAGATTTTCGTATTTCATTTGAGTTGGCACGTGTACTTATAAGCGCCCAAAACAAAGGTTCTTTTGACGAGTGCATGAATTGAAAATATCCTATTTCTAAATTCATTACAATTCATAAATGATAATTTTATTCAGCTTTATTTTCTTGCTTTTTGCTACTATCGGGGCTTGTCAACAAGTGCAAGATTAACAATAATGCACACATGTGAAAGTAATTTCTACGAACTGCGGAGGATAAATATTTAATAACAAGCAAGTATTTATTTCTTGTTATTGTTATGAAACAAAAATAAAACAATTCTTCCGGATCTTGCGTAAAATTTTTACTTATAGCTCTAAATTATGTCCAGAGATCAGCTGTCGAAAACACAGTATATTTTCATACATGATATGACACAACCAGAACAGTATCGGGACAATTCATGGGATTGATCCGCCGACAAATACTAATCAATTAAAAATCGACTTGGTTGGTACAAAACTTTAAAGAGCGAGTCTGAAAACGAGTGAACGCATGCAAGTGCTCGCAAACTCAGACATAGCCTCGGGGCTCGGACTCACGCAAAATACACGAAACTTGCGCTTCGACGACTTTGTGCTCATTCTCTCTCTCTCCGTCTCGCCCCCTCCAATCCGCTATACAGACCGAGCGTGCGCGCGCACTCGCTGAGAGAGAGAGAAAGATGCACGAATCGAGCACGAGAAAGGCAGAGGAGTATATACATTTTCAGTGAATGCGAGGCTTCCACCGGAGGCGTGTTGCAGCGTATGTACACGCCCGCATATATGTATGTGAGTGGAAGCACTGGTGTATATGCACGACGTACAACGTCCATACTGAGGGACCGAGAGAAGAAGGAAAAAATATACAAAGAGGCTGAAGGAGAGGAAGGAAGAAGTAAGAGGACGGAGAGGTGATCCGCGCAGTTGTGAGACACGTCCTACGTAAGAGCGCAGTGGCGCTCTCCCTCGAAGGAGTGACACGAGTGTCGTCGACGTCGTCGTCTTGTGTCGATCGTGTTTCCCCTCTGCACTGTGCACAGCCCTGTGTATACATATATGTGTCTGAAAGGAACATATACGTGAGCGGTGAGAGAGAGAGAGAGAGAGAGAGAGAGAGATAGAGAGAGAGTGTATTTGCGGGCGAGTGAGTGAGAGAGATCAGAGAGAAGACCAACAGAAGGAAGGGTACGTAGACTTTTCGAGGTTAGAAAAAGGAACGAGCCGTGTAAAAAAAACAAAATGCCACTGAAAATCGGGGTAAATCTGCGGGTGACGGGCCACTGCAATCAGGGCGGCCGCAAATACATGGAGGACATGTTCAGCGTGGCCTACCAGCAGTCATCCAACGACCGGGAGCTCGAGTATGCCTTCTTCGGTATATTCGACGGCCACGGTGGCGGTGAGGCTGCCACATTTGCCAAGGAGAACCTCATGGACATAATCGTCAAGCAGAAGAACTTTTGGAGCGACAACGACGAGGACGTGCTTAAAGCCATCCGCGACGGATACGTCAACACACATTATGCGATGTGGCGAGAGCTCGGTGAGTACTGACAGTGTCTATACCGTTTTTCCGGAATCGTCCCTTTATTTTGCTCGACTTCGCCTTACTGTCTTGCCAAGTCTAAATAGGAATTTCGTTGTTATTGTTGTGAGTTTGAGAGTCAAAAAGTCTTAATGTGGGACAGGAAAACGGATTCGTCCCGCGTATTTTCTATCCCCACCAGACGGGGAGATATGATCGAGTTTTATTATAGATATATATATGTATAGGCGACTCTTCTCTCCGTCTGGCCAACATGTTGCGCACATAAGTCCGTCTCTGTCGGGTGTTCTACGCGGCTACGGCCGAGCAAGAAAGACGGGATGTGGAGAGAGGCCGAGGTTAGGAATATTTAGGTTATGTAACTGGAGATATGGCCGTCGAGTGTTCCGCGTTCGATTCGTTTCTTAGCGGGTTTTTCAAATTTGGTTTAGCTTTTTGTTTTTTTGTTTCTTTTACCTGTTCGATGTTTGTTGGCTAGGTTCGATTTTATATAAAAATTAACAATAAATTGCAATTGTTTAAAGTTTTGGTATTTCTTTATTTTAATCTTTTATGTTTTAATATTAAAGTTTTTGTTGTCATTTTCGTTACATAATTGATGACTCCATATTTGCGGTAAATAAATAAATATTATGTTTATAAATAAGATTGAAAGTTAAAATTTTTAGTCTATGAAATTGATCATAATAAAATATGTTATGTAAAGAAATACATTTCATAGTCATGCATGATGAAAATCTTTATTTAGTTGCAAGAGTGGTTTACTTAGTAGTTTTACAAAAATTATCTATATTCAATATATTTACGATTAATTTTAATTTTCATATATTAAATTAAAATTCGGTTAATAACTCATGGACAATAATCATACAATAAGAATAGTATATTATACGCCTAGGCAGGAAAAGTAAGAATGGTCTCAGATTGCATGTAAATTGACAAATATGCGATCTGCGGCATTCTTTTTTACTTCCCGTGTTGTGTATACTATTTTTCTGCCTAGCGAGGCCGAAATTACCACTTCTCAAGCTGGCCCCAGCTGGGAAAGTGGTACTTTTGGGCTGCTAGGCAGAAAACTAATATTTTAGCAAAATACACAAAATTCATTATAGCGGAGCAAAAAAGACCACAAAAAATTGCTTTTATCGTAAATGGAATAGCCATTATTATAATTTTCATTATCTTGTTTCAATAAAAAATTGTTTTTTATGTACAGAAAAATGGCCTAGAACAGCATCAGGTCTGCCATCAACAGCAGGTACAACTGCAAGTATTGCATTTATTCGCAAAGGAAAGATTTACATTGGACATGTTGGAGATTCTGGAATAATTTTGGGTTACCAAGAAAAAGGAGATCCATTCTGGAAATCAAAAGCATTAACCAGAGATCATAAACCTGAATGTGGAGCTGAAATGACAAGGATACAAGAATCAGGTGGCAAAGTTGTTAGCAAATCAGGAGTTCCTAGAGTTGTGTGGAATAGGCCAAGGCTTGGACACAAAGGTCCAGTTCGTAGATCAACACATATAGATGAAATTCCTTTCTTAGCTGTGGCTAGATCTTTAGGTAAATAAAATATTATAAAAATTCTCCTCACCGAATTTCGGTTATTTAGATTATATTTAGTATTCCACTAATTATTTAGTATTAACGTTTATTTTTCTTCTTTGCTTAGGTGATCTCTGGAGTTACAATTCAGAATTAAATACATTTGTAGTTTCACCAGAACCAGATGTTAGGGTAGTAAAAATTGACGTTAAGTCACATAGGTGTCTTATTTTTGGAACAGATGGTTTATGGAATATGCTAACTCCACAAGCTGCAGTCGCCATAGTTCAGGATGCTGAAAGGCATAATGAAAAACATTTAATTGCTTCACAGCAAACCGGACATGGGGTAAGATAAAAAAAAATTCTTAATTTTCTTATTTTAAATTCCAAAACAATTGTCTGACAAAAGTAATTGATCCTTTAATATTTTAATAATAAATAGAAATAATAATTTAAATGCAAAATTAATCCAAATAATATTTTAAATTGTAGCAAGGGGATGTACAAATGTGGATCAATCCTTCAAAGAGTCTAGTTGATCGTGCACTTGATAGGTGGTCATCAACAAGATTACGAGCGGATAATACCAGCGTTGTGACACTAATGCTTGACCCACCTGGACCAACACACAGTGAGGTTTGTACAACTAATTGTACAGATGTTATTGATGTATAGCTTTTTAACTTAAAAAAAAGAAATATTTTTTAATATAAATTTTATCATACTGTGAATATAATTTGTGATCCATTAAATTGCAGATACTTTTGAGTCAAAAACGAGAACAAGTGGTATCTTTTCGGACGACAATGCCAGTTCCAGAAAGTGTAGAAGAGAACGTTTTGCCCATCGAACCCACCCACAGTCCATATCCGTCAAGTTCTTACAAACCTCATCCCAGTCCTCCAGAACCCATTGCCTACCCCTTTCCCGCACCTCCCGAACTTCCAACTTATTCGGAAATCCAAAAACATCCAGATTCCTCGAATCACCTCCTTTATGAATCTCTAAACAAGCTTATTGAGGACAGCTCCAGCTCCAGCTGCAGTAAATTTCTGGGCTTCCCGTCCAAAGAAGACGTTTCGAACCAAAGCTTCGCTGATTTATCTATCTTAGCGCAACAAATAGAGGAAAGCATCCAGGTAGCCGAAATATCTTCTAGCAACGTTTCGGACGACCAACAGCAGCAGACTACGACAGAAGAAAGCAGCGTCGAAACCTTGATCGTAGAAGAGGAAACGACGAAGGTCGAGAGTAGTCTATGCGCAGACGGAATTTCGACAATAGAGGTCGACGAGGAAGAAGAAGAGGAGGACGAGGAGGAAATCGACTTGCTCAGTGATACCAAGTTCCTATTCGAGAGGGAAAAATGGCTGCAAAACGTGCCCGAAGCTGAAAAGTATGAAGAAGAAAGCCCTGTAGAACTCCATCCTATAAGATTCACCGAGCCACAGGGTCCACGACTTAGGAGAAGTACTCACGATAGCCCCTCTAACAGTGGTCTTGCCAAACGAATGAGTTCAGGAGCATCTTACAGCAACGTAATGAGACCAACCAACAGCAGAAGACGTCACAGTACCGGTGCACCACCCAACAATCAGAGGCCACGGCAGAGGCAGCGAAGATCTTTGACACCAAAATCGTCGACGGTAGCGAACACTGCCGCTACTACATACATATCCAGTGGTAACAAGCTGAAAAGAAGCTCAAAAGTGCTGACGGAGAGTTGCGAGTTCGAAGAGCCGCGAGTTGGTGTTGGCACGAGAAACGTTACAGATTGCAAATACGAGGCCAAAGATAGTTCTGTAGGGGAGCCGTGTTTGAAGAGGAAAACGAGATCTGAAGATCTGAGGAATATGCAGGACGAGAACAACCCTGCTAACCAGAAGGTCGAGCAGCAACACAATAGGCTGAGATGGTCCGTCAACGACACGGCCATCTCGAGAAACAGTGAGTTTTTCATTGTTACTTTTTATTATTTTATAAATTGAGCATAACATGTTTTCCTTTGAGTAATTAAAGTGCAGAGAGTACAAAGGTCTGTTTGAGCAACAAAGATTTTTATTTTGATCCCAATGAATAGATTCTATTAGAGGATAATTTAATTTTTTATTTTATTTATACATTAGTTAATGTAAATTTTTATTCTAAACCTGCAAATGACCTTTATATTTAAATTTGATTCATTTAAAAATAATGTAATAAAAGAAGTTACTGATATCAACCATCACCTGCTTTTCTAGATGGGGTGTTAAATTGCAGTACAGGCGGCATCCAAGAGAGGCGACTATCCTCGCCCAACTCATTCAAGCGTCGCAACCTGGAGAAGAAAGTGACACCGGTGAAGACGATCAGAAGGCCGTCGATCAACAGGTCCACCGGTCGCAGTATCCAGATGCGAGAGAATTATTGGGATCAGAGCCGTGCCAGTCGTACGGGTGCAGCTTGTTCGGGCAGTAGACGACCGACAGTCGTGGGTATTATCAGCTCGATCGCCGATTCGGTAGCGTCAACGTCGCCCAAACGTTGGCTGAGATCCGACACAATTGCCGCCACACCGATTAAGACGCTGAGGTCGAGAAACGTCGACATCGCGGGTCACACCGTACCGGCACAAATCGCTCATCAGTACGGTACCATTAAGCCAAATAGGATACTGGAACCAGTCACACCTAAAATGAAGCAGCCTCAGCCCACTGGGGGTATGCTCACCAATCCATCCACTCCACAAACTTCAGGTATCTATCTTTTTTATTCTCTTTAGATCCTTGACTTTTTGAACATTAAGAAAATAACAAACTATGAATTTATTTTCGTGAAAAGTCATGAAAATTCTAAGTATGCCGAAAACTGTCAAGCTACACATTTTTTTATAAAATGTGTTTTTTAAGTTTCAGCTGTGTCAAGAGTAAAGTCGCCAAGTTGCGTGTCGACACCATCGTCGACACCAACACCCAACAGAACGAAACAGAGCTGTAGCGTGGTGCCTGTAGGTAGCAGCAATTCAGGGAGCTGCGTAAGCTCGGGCTCGTCGTCGAGCTCGTCGGGCTCGATATCGAAGAGAGCAAAGACCCCGTACAATCCAAGCGCGAGATCGCTCTCGACGAGATCGCGAGTCAAGCGATTCAGCAAGTGAGCACTCTCGTAATTGTTAAACACAGACCCTTAATGACATTTATGTTTGTAGATAGGACAACTTAAATAGGGATTTGCGGAGTTCATAGTCACATTATACAATTGTATTGGGAAAGGAATTTTTTAGATTTTAATGAACGTTCGTTTCGGTAGCTGTGTCCGAGCAGATGCTTATTTCAAAATAATGATACTAGTAGTTCTATGAAGGAAACTATATTTATTTAGTATAGAAATAATGATGCTCATCATTTTGAAATGAATCTGTGTTCAAGGAAAGCGAAGCGGATGTTGGTTCGAATAGAATGAATTTCTTTTCAGACTTATCATTTCTTTTCGCGCGGGCATGCACACCATTAATATAGCTCTGCTGACTTTCCTTATCATTCATTATTTGTACGCATCGGAAGCGCAGATCTATCCTAGTTCTCTCAGAAATTTTAAACTACTTTTTTTTATTACATTTACATTAGGATTTTAATATTGAACAAACTATGTTCTAATTAGAGGCAGGCTTAAAGTGTTTCTTGTTGTAAGTAACGTAGCCAGTACTGAATGAAATTCACAATGGATTTGAAAAATTTCGTAAGGTTTCTACGATCCTCTTCCTGTTTAGAACTATATGTTTACGTGAAACTGAGATTTGAAAAATCATGATTTATTTTCAAGCTGTAATTTATTAAAATTATTTATTACCCAAAGATGATAAAAATTTAAAATATAATATACCTTATATTGTTGACTTTTTTTTAATAACAATAAAACTATTATTATCACATAATATCATGTGTACTATGTTAAAATCAAAGCCTTTTTTAGTTCAATAATGATGGTAATTGTGAACATTTTATTACAATTATTATTATTATTATTTAATTCATTAGCATTTATTCAATTACACGATTATAGATCTAATAAGGATGACGTTTTAGTCTTGGAAAAATTACGAGAAAGAGAAATCTATTTTATTGACATGCAAATCGATCTGTTTTAATTTTGACGAAAATTAATATTTCTTACTGAATTCAATCCAAAATTTTTATTTCACATACTTGCTACCGTTACTCTAATCTTTTATCGATTAGAACATTTTTACTGGTCAAGTAAGTGTCTTTAGATGTAAGACCATTAAAAAATATTTTGCAATGAAATGAAACACGTGTAATACAGTGCAGTACATTTAAGTTAATTTTTTCAAACTGATCTAGAATTTTTTGATATTATAGTTTTTTTTTATTTTGTATAATTATGAATTAGAATATTTATTAACTTAAGTTTGATAAGTACACAATAATGATTCTCTAAGGTTTGAAAAGATTATTTTTTTTAAACGTTTCTTCACAATCCCAAAATTGATTCTCCAAAGTAAAGATTCTATCTGTAAGGTTCGGTGAGCTGTTCTACTTTTAATTAAATCGTTATTACGTATATATGCTTATATATACATTTTACTTAGGGCCACTTTAGTGGTATACAAAGAATATTAAAAAAGAGTAAGGAAACACAGCTGAATTGAGGCAAGATAGTATCTGTACTTTAAGCGCTAGTATTAATTATAGCTATTGATATCATTTCTCCAGTATGCGAGGCCAAAAGCTGTTAAAGAAACGAAAAAAGAGCATTTATATATTGATATGCAGCGATTGTATCTTAACTCATGTGAATCTTCGCGAGGACATGTGATAAATATAATATTTCCTTGTATAGATATATATCCGATGCGTACGCAGCACAAAGATTTCCCCGTGCATCATAAGAAAAAAAGGAATAAAGAAAAGATATATTATATAAATATTATATAGCGATTTAAAAATATAAGGAATAATACAAATTTCATATGTCTTAAATATTGGTTATAATCAAGTGGAGATGTTGGATGCTCTTATTGTGAGGGGTTAATGCTGCCCCATATATAGTTTATTCGTGTATAAAATCGCGAAGATTTAAGATATATTGTATGTAAGTGGCGTTTGCCATAAAAAAATGATAATATTTAGAGTGAGGGTCGTAAGAGTATTTTTTTAAAAAAAAATATAAGTTTAACCGCGCGAATTGAGCATATAGAAAAAAGAAGATGAATATAATTATAAGTAGTTCGATAGT
The DNA here is from genome assembly GCA_900490025.1 of Megastigmus dorsalis. Taxonomy (NCBI): domain Eukaryota; kingdom Metazoa; phylum Arthropoda; class Insecta; order Hymenoptera; family Megastigmidae; genus Megastigmus; species Megastigmus dorsalis. The sequence goes on along the minus strand of UELU01140243.1, from coordinate 2,398 downwards.
TATCAAGAACAGAAGTGAGAGAAGTGCGTTATAGGTGAAAAATAAATTAATAAGTGGGTTTGCGTAAGCGAACACACAACAAAATGTGTGATCAACTGTTTAACCTATACACTGTATATTTTAATAAAAAAGAATAATAAATTACATCGAGAAACAAGGAAAAAGCAAATTTTTCACTTTAAATTATTAATTTTTCTAATACCATGGATTTTTTATTGAAAGTAAATTGTGTAAAACGGATTTTTAGTTTCCTTTTTCCTTGATTTTGTTCGTTGATTATAGCCGAAGACACGTTTTCTTCTTGCTCGATTCCCTTTGAACAAAAAGAAAATCAAATAATACAGAAATTCGTTTGACTACAATATTGTTTATATTTCCAATCCAGATTGGAATTCCCTTTTTTCTAAAGTATTTCTAATATTTGATTCTTCTTATACAAAAGCATATAAATAATTCATATACATAAAAAAATATATCAATTTTTATACAAGATATTAAGTTCTAGTTTCAATTGATAATGAAAATACTAATAAATGTCGCTTCATCTAAAAATATATAAATTGAAAATATAATAAATTATATTACTATAATAGCTGTTTTGTATGTGTTTGAATTTCATTAAAATTTAAGTATATTAATTTATATTATACAAAAATAGTTTTGGTATAAAAATATCAAAAGATCACTATTGGTTTAAAAAATGAAATTTTTCTCTTTCAATTTTTAAAGATATTAAAAATAAAAAAGCAAAGCTACTTACCTATTTATTATTTTACGAACACGTCCAAAACATTATTTTAACATTACACACGTAAAGTTCATCACTTTATATTAAAATATTATTGACTTTTATTACGATGCAACAGATATACTTTTTCAATATTTTTTTTATGATAAGTGTGATCCATAAACAATAAAATTATTTGATTTGAATTTAGCTTACTTTAAAATTCATTTAACACGATGATTTAAGTGGTAATAAATTACGAAACTGTACATAAGTACTTTGCGTGGGTTGTTATTAAGTATTTAGTGCACCTGTGCAGATCCCGTATATGATTATACATATATATCGAAAAATCGATAGCTTTTCTACAAAAGTATCCAATATATATATATATATATATCAGATTTTGACAATCACAGATAATAAATTGCCCATCGTAAACTACATCCTTTCACAATTCCGGTCCCTTTCAATCAAATTTTATCATCAGAATCGGCGCGTTTCGAGCGAAAAAAATTCAGCTGTGTTAATGTATATACTTCCGCCTTGACGTCAATAACCCAAAATACTGCCGAACACTCATAATTTGCTATGGCTTCTTGCGAACTCGCATTTATAACTACGCGCGCTTCCGTTTTACGAGTCATTGGAGCAACGACTCCTTTGCTGATAGTAACGCGAGATAAGTTGCAGGCAGTATATCTGAGCGAAGAACTACACATCGGCGCGTATCGCGGGATAGATTGCTCGTATAGTCGAGATGGGAACGTGAACGAAGAAGTAACTAAAGCATGAGAAAGCTATAGGTATAGTATATTATACTTAGTATAGAGACTTTGAAGATTTTCTTTCAGAGTTTTGCTAATTAAATTTTGACAATTGGTATATCATCTATAAAGTGAGTATCTGCATGTTTCAATTACTATTATGGATTTTAAACTATGATCGAGTTAAAAAGAAATGAAAACGATCTATTGTAATATATAGGGATTTGTTTCAAGTGCCTGTAACTACGTAAATCGAGATTTTAATTTATAGTAGAAACTTGTACATTGTGAGTAAATTTCTCAAGATCGGTAATATCATAGGACCTGGTCGGAAAAAGCGGCAATGCAGAATCCGGTTTAAAAAGGGACACTATTAGGAAACTCACGAGCTGTTTTTTTCCTTTAAATTTTAAGTTGGCAATGCAATACCGCAAAGCTTCGTGTATTGATTCAAAATGTACAAAATATCATTTAAACAACTGAGACATAATGCAATTCATATAGAGAGCGATATATAGATAAATATAAGTATTATACCCATCTATCTATCTTTGTAAGAGAGAGAGAGAGAGAGAGATAGATAGATAGATATTCTTTTATTTGTATATGTATACAAAAATGATATAATCGAATATAACAATACATTTCAAATAATAAACTTTTACAATAATACGCTTTATCAGTCTTATAATAAATTGCATTCAGTCTTTCTATGATATCACAGGCATAATAACTTGATCAGTCTCAAAAATCAGTCTTAACATATGTCTCGAACCTTAAAAGTAATATCACAGAGCGTCTTAGATTAAAAATACAAATAAACAAAATTACAAAGTAGTCGATATCTATCTTACAAAACATTTAAAATTAAAAAGAAACATTTACTCAATCCAATCATTCATAT
>UELU01140242.1:0-41347 GCA_900490025.1 Megastigmus dorsalis | reverse complement strand
CCCCTTTCCCCCGCCCAAACCACTCAAAAAGCAATTATTCAAAAAGGAGCAATTAAATTTCTTCCTTTCACTCGGTATCTCTCAGAATTCTCACACTCTCTCTCGCCTTGTTTGTACAGCCCACTCGCGCCCTTGTCTCTTTTTTCATCATTTCTCCATCTTCTCCTTCTACTGGTTGTGGAAGTAGGCGAACCAGAGGAGCGGCAGAGGGGAGAGAATAAGGCGGAGTAACGACGACAACGACTTCCGCTCGTTGAGCACAGATGCAACTGGAGGAGGAGGAATTGCGAGGTAGAGGAGAGGCTCTGGTCTCATTACTTCCGACAATTTCCAAGAGTTTCGACTTGCGCAATTCCATCCTATAAGGCGCTACTCCCTCTTGTCTTTTATATATCTGTATATCTATATAAATTAGACCCTACGCGCAATCGGCATAGAAAAGCAGGACGCTTTAGCGCTGCTCTCACTCTCACTTGAGCTAATGCCTACGCTAATTATTCTCGTTTGAGGCGTGAGAAGAAGAAAGAGGGAGATAGTGAAATATATAGGAATTCGATCACAATCGATCGATGACACACTTTCAGCGATTGATATTACAAGTGGAATTGATCAGTCAAAAATCGAACCCTCCGAGTACCAGACATTCAGTCCATTTGGTAAATTGACGGAGAATATATATATATATATATATTCAAGGGTACAGAATTTAAAGTGGAAATGCGAGAAAAAGAGATTAGGAATTTTCGAAAGAAGGAAAATTTCTAAAAATACTCGACTGGAAGTGCATTTTCGAGCGATATAGTATTTGGCGTACTGCAACAGTGTTCCCTTACAAGTGACCCTTGAGAGTTTCGATTCCCTCGCGATCGTTCTTTTATGGTGTAAAAATGGAACTTTATGGCAGAGGCAAGTTGGCTACACAATATCTTTTTTTGTATTGGTTCTCGACTGTGAAAGTGACGCATGTATTCTGATAATATAAAAGAAGGCACGCTTATTATAATTTAGAATGCAAGTTTAAAAAAAATTCTTATAACAATTATTTGCAATTATTACTTGAAAGGAATAAGTTTTACTATGGATATAAATTATTTAGCGACTTGCAACGATTTACTGCATGTTACAAGAACACAAAGGGATTTTCTGACTTGCAAAGTACTGAAATTTTCTCCTTTCAAACAGAACTTCAACTAGATTGTTAATTGTATCAAATTGGAGTGAATCGCAAGTCTTAACTTAGATAATAATAAGTCGAGACAAAATTAACGACCTTTCACATTCATGAAAACTGCCTCACTTTTCACTCGGAACGAATTGTTACATTCTTTTTCATCGCGCTTCATGCGGAAAACAATTACTTAATGGATGCAGAATCAGGTAATCGTATACCGAATGACATCTTAATACAACAGTCGACATTGTCGCTGTCAAAGCGTCGCATAAAGTTAAGTGGTTAATTAGCATTTCGATGGATTAAATTACACTCCTCTTTGCATCATAATTTATATGCATCAACGTAATGTGGAACAGTTGGTGGAATTTGTGAAGCGTAACAAGGGGATTCCTTAAATTACTGAACGATTAATACATAATTAGTACTTTGCGCTGTTCTTAAGTTGGCTAATGAAGATTATGTATATATTCTGTACTGACCGTATAACATTAATATGCAATTTCGCGTAATACCTTAATGCCGACGCATCATTATTGGCGTACTAAATCCCATTAATTTGTGATTAGCTGAATTTAGTCTTCAGATTGGACTGTAATATCGGCGACGTATAATTTCCCACTGACATATAAACTGAGAGAATCAATTACGCTTTTTGCGTGCACATTTTTTGGTCGTCAATAAATATGTGGTTTGTTCATTCGAAGAAAATAGCTCGAGGAGTCGGAAAATAAAGCAATCGCGCCACGTATAAGAGTCACCAAACAAACGAATTGCGATCGATTATACAAGGAAAATAAAGGATGGAGTAGTGGATGGGAGCTGAATGAGCAGCTACCACGAAAGCTCGTAATTTTCTTTTTGTTCCTCGTGCTTTGTTTTACCTTCGTGAGTTCCGTCGTAGTCGACACACATGACAAGCAACGCTTTACCTCTCTATTTGTTCAGATGGATGGCAAGGCGTCATTTCTTTCGTGATTGCGTACAGAGGAGTTGATTCGGTGCTTTCGAAGGTCGTCTTTGATATCGCCGATGAAATCAGGCATGATGACGAGACACGAATTGGCAACTCGGTCGTTTTTTCCTCTGAACTCGTACGTCGACTTGGATGTTTTGTTGGCGGCTATTTTTTTCTTTTGCTGCGTAAAAATGTGTTATATTTGATCGTTACATTTGATGAAAATAAATTGTGTTAATGGCGTCATTAGAAATGCAGCAGTAGCAATTATATTTCCTATAAAAAAATTTGTATTTATTATACATATCTATTTTACGATTGGAAGAGTATACTTAGTATTTTAAGATTTTGTTGATTGCAGAAGAATATCTAAAAATTTCATAACGTTAGTACCCAAGGCTAACTACGTTATCTTTTTATTCAATGATCTTCGATTTAATTGGCTTTTTCAAAAACAAAAATGATTATAGGCTGAGCAAAGATATTCTAATCGTCTTTCACATTTTCCTCCCGCAAGTTCTTATGACATTGCCATCAAAATAGATACTTAAAAATAGATAGTTAGTATGCCGAATAATTAACTTCGTTCCTCGCACTCCTTTGTTCTTCACTTTTATCTAAATACATGTTGTTTGCTGATTGAAACGTTTGTAAATGTCCGACTCGCTAGTGTATAGGTGAAGAAAAATAATCTGCTTGTCCGCGTGTCAGATGTCATGATGCAAGAAACACGTTTCGCTTTCATGTACAATTTGTAGTTTACACGAGGCATGAATTTCGATGCGTGCTAACAAATTGCATGTTTTAAATATAGAATTGTAATATTGGTATATAGGAAAAGTTTTTTGTATATAAGCAAATCCCTTAATATATTGTACTGAAAATGAGCAGGTAATCCTAGTATTTTTTGGAATTCTTTCAAATTTTACATTTCGATTCTCTTACGGTTCTTGCTTTTTATTTTTACAACTCGCTAATCCACAAAAATAATCTGCGTCTCTTTTTTTTTCCTCAATCCTTCGTTGTTCGTACGCTTATAAAAATATACATTTCCGTAATGAAAAATGAAATTCAACTGAGAATTGATTTAAGCCGCTTTTGTCTCTATATCTTGGAAACACAAGACAGTTTTATCGATACTTTTATTGCGCAGTAAAAAGAAAAAGAAAAGAAATCGTGACTCGCACGTGGAGACCGGCTTATCAGTTTGATTTAAATGGGGTATCATGAATGTCAATAATCAGTTTTTGAAAGATTGATCGGCTAAAATCGAGTCTTTTCCACTGCACTTGTGTCGCTGGTTGTACAAATATTAATAGCATGATTCACTGGAATCGTACAAGCTGCATTGAATTCTTACTCATTATCAAAAACTAATTTATACAATCTCTGGTGTAAATTGAAATTATTAAGTTAAATTAACCTGTTGCATTCTAGTCGCACCACAGATGAATCTTCCACCCATATAGGAAAACTAACCAAATTTCGATGCATCACACAAAATCATAAAGTCGCGTCCGCCTATTTAACTCTGCCTATAGCTCAAACATATATCGCCTTTACATTCTATAAGTGGGAAACTAGCTTCGAGGGGGCACGCCGCAATTCGCTAAATTCGCATTACTATTAAAAGCCCCATCATCGGCAGGACCGCCGGTCAATTCAATCCCTGTTGCTGCATGGACTGGCGTACAGAATATACAAATAAGCCGCGCGCGAGCGCCGCGGCGCCGACGTACAATAAAACAGCCGAAAGCCGAAAATCCGTGGGCAGCAGCAGCAGCAGCAACAGTACAACATATAGTCTCAATTGGTGGCCGACGCTAAACCGCTTTAACCGAACGCGCCGTACAAAAATTTATTAATCCACTGCTACGGTGTACACGCGCCGCTTCAATATTCCGCTCCGATGATGTATATATACCATGCATGGTCTGCCAACAATCTCGATCCCCCAAGTTCGGAAATGAGCGTCGACAGATTAGCCGTCCGCTGTTCGTTGTACACGTGTGGGTGTCTCTCTCTCTCTCTCTCTCTCTCACTCTCTGTGTATTGCACGCCTTTCCGTGTGCAGGCCGTCGCTTTGCTGCCGATTACCTATACGCGCAGTGACATCGGACTAGACCCGACGCGCGCGACGCACATTAAAACAGAATTGAAGGGGGGTGAGAGAATGGGACGACGACGTTGAGGTTATGTTAATTAATTTGATAGACGAAACGCATATACGAGTTGTATTGTTACGCTGTTTAGTTCGTGCTTGGCTGGAGGCTTTTTGCTTTTGTTACGGCTTGATTGTTTGACACACGGGTGGACGAATTGAGACGATGAAAGCAAAGCAAATTGGATTTATTGAAAATATATAGATTACAGATTGAAATTGTGAAACTTTTTCTGAAATTTGAAGTACTGCCGTGATTTTCAATTCGTTTGGTTATAATCGAATTTAACATTCGCCCAATCAGAGCTGACAGAAAAGGGAGGGGGGAGGAGAGGGAAAAATTTGATTAAGTCGAGGCACAGTCTGCGTGTATCTCGCCCAGCCGGGATAGGAAAAACAAATTGTTTTCAATTTTCTGCTAGCAAAGTTTCGACGATATGTGCCAAGCTTTATATTAGTTTCGCGAATTGGAACTGAGCTCACGCTTCGAGTTTATATATATATAGTCTATAGTCTCGCGTACCGGCCAGTAAAGCAATAATTTCACCAGCGCTTATTTATTTATTTATCTCGTGCACTCGAGCACTTATCGAACGACATGAATTAAAGCTTCGATTCGACTTTGATGTTTCAATAAAGAATTCGTTTAGATCTAACGATTCATTTGATGGAGCAACGTTTTTACGTTTTCCATAAAAAGGGATAAACTCCCGTTATCCGGTCATTTCTACAGCAGAGCGTTCAAATTAAATATTTCAATAGGAAAGTTTCAATTCCCGGATGATATATGTTGCCACGCATTTTATCGGCGATCGAGAGATAAACAAAAGCTATTTAGGGAATCAACTTCAATCGGTCGCATCCGAACTCATCGACATCCGATATCCCAACTGTTCACGATATAAGACTCCACCAAAAGTTTCACAATAAAGGATCCCATCAAGTTCCTTATATACCATCCAACGGGAAACAAGGAAACCGATGGGCTGTCAGAGAAATGTTGCGCGACTCTTACACAAGTTATCAATAAATAGGCCGCCACAAAGCAACTTCTCAAACTAACGAAAACCCACGAGTATCCAGACACATGCAAGGGGAAGTTACAGTAGCGTCAGCGGCGAGGCCGAATTTTCCTCGTTAGTCCAGCGAGAAGCAGAGAGAGAGAGAGAGAGAGAGAGAGAGAGAAAGAGAGAGAGAGAGAAGGACAGCGACGTCGCTTGCGTAAATTGCTTAAGTGAAAGAGGAGGTGTGCAGGGGCGCGATGTTGCGGCGTCGCCTTCGAAGTCACCCTTAGGTATAGGGGCTACGTCGGGCAGCAGCAACCCAGTAGCGAGTATGGCAGGAACCTAATATTAATACGCGGCCGTGCACCCAACTACGCTCGTCCTCCTCCTACATTTTCCGGATAGTTAGACGGCCGATCGGATTATCAAGCTTATGGCATTAACCAAGACGTGCAGCAGCAGGTTATGGTTATATACTGGACCACGTGTTATACTGCATGAACTGCATGTACGCCGTACACACGCCTCGACTCGGTGAATCTTCTTTTTGTTGTAAAGTCGAATATGATTGGATTAAATGCGTTTCACTGATAATGAGTAGGGGAAAACCGGGGACCACTGGAATTCCTTAGCGTGACTTCATTTTCATGTAATTAGAGACAATGTATTATTCCATTTTTAAAAATATAGGTTATTCATTTCATTAGTAATCTGGTTTTTCTGAAAAATTTTCAATGCAAATGTTTACCCCTCGCAGTTCTAATGAATCATCGGAAAGTAAATCAGATAAGAGGTCACGCGGACCCCCGCGTACTTACCGATTTTTGAATTTCACATTCGAGTTTATTATTAGGCCTAAGAGTTACCTAAGAGTTACCAAGAAATCTTGCGCAATTTATCTCGTAAGCCCTCGTAGTCGTGTCGTGCCTCCTGTCAGAGCCAATAATTTGACGATAACTGACATTCGTCGTTGCGTGCGCTAAGTATTTTTCGAGAGGCTCTTTTCATGCAAATTTACGGAAGCCTCGTCACGTATTTCTATTCTGAATGACTACTCGTATAGGGTTAATTTTTTAAATTATACTGATTCTTTTTTTATGTCTTATGATTTTTTGTATTTTAACTCAACAGATTAGTAGCTAAATTTGAAAATTTTCTAACTGTTTGTAGCTAATTTAAAAGAAAACAATCCAGCTTATAGGAGACAGTATATATATATATGTTTAAACTGCGATGTAGAATAACGAATCTATTTAATCACGCTTATTTAAACGAGGTGAAATCAATTTTACAATTAGTTACTGTCAAGTTGTGGCGGCGAGAAACAGCTTGCAATAATTAAATCGCTTTAATTGGAAAGTAGAGCGGTGGCTTGAAATACTTGGAAAACTTCAAGTATAATAGAACTGTTTATATTAATTTTAGATCTACTTGAACACTAATTTAAAATACAATTGATTAGTAAGCATATTATGTACAAATGGAATAAGCAATCATTTTGCAGTAATACGTAAATAGAAATGTAACGCATTATTTATCTCGAAAACAATTTTGTTTAAATATCGAACAAAACCTTTTCATTAAGAAACCATCAACGGAATATCTATGTTTTCGTCAAAAATGACATAAATCAAATTTGTGCCCCATTGTGCGCGTTATTCACAGAAATATTTATTCATTTATTTACTTTTGTATTGCTGCAAAATAGACATCTTCCGCAATGCCTTTACCTTGCGCTCACCGCGTTTGACATATATCAGCCGGACAATAATTTCACTCGGACAAGCACAACGTGCCCATACATTACTCGTACAAGCTACAACTATATGTAAATACATGCATGTACGTGTATACGTATATGTAGGTGCGTGTGGGTGGGTCGAACCGGACAATTAAAGCCTGCGAAGCCGAGAACAAAAAGAAATTTTTTTTTACCTCCTATTTTCTCGCGCACGGAGAAAGAAAACGCGCGTGCATAAACGCAGTGACTCACGCGCGTTCACAGGGAAATTTTCCCTCTTCTCTTTTTCGCAACTGTCGCTCGCTCGTTGCTTTTTTTTTTATACTTGTTTCAACTTTGGTGCTATTGTAAGTGTACACGTGTGTGTGAGTGTGTGTGTGTGTAGAATGAACAAGAGGACGATGTTAAAGAGTGAGATGTATAGCTTATGGCCGCGCGCGCGAGAATAATGAATTATCGACTTTTCGTTCTCCCGGGTACAAGGCTCTAGGACAAACATCTTGTTGCAGCCGAGGCGCGCGCTTTTATGCATCTCTCGACTGGCTGATGTTGCCGAAAGAATGCGAGCTTCCTCTCTTCTCTTTTTTTCTTGTTCGACAAACTTGGCGGTGCGATACGACGTTATAGAATTATCCCCCTGGGTAATTAATTTACACGTGGATCTAGCGATTTATGCCTTCTAGTTTTTGTAATTGAGCTCTTTTAGGAGGGCAAAGAGGCAATTGTGCATTTTTTAATAGATGTTACAGGGATCGGAGAAAGTTTATATTAACAATTTTGAGAATTGCCGAGTTTCCAGGACTCGCGGAACAATTTGTATAAGGGTTAATTCGAATGTGCGTTCTATTACAATGTACAATTGGGTTGGAATAAAAGTTTTTAATTTAAATTATTCTCTTGCTTGCAGACGAGACTCTTAGTAGTTATTACGCATAATATAGCTACACTAATACGACGTTATACTTTAGCGAGTTTAAAACTTCCATCTTCCTTTAGTATATTTAAGACGTTTGGAAAATGAAACAAGTTTATAATGAAATTAAGTTGTTTTCAACTGAAAATAATGTAAAAAGTGTCCTGCGAGGTCGCAGGGTCTAGTTTTAAAATTGAAAGTAAATGATATTCTTACTAATATCTGTCTTTTCTCTATTATAACTAACTTGTTTACTGTGTGACTTTTCAAAGAGTTGTACTTTAATAAACTTTATCGACTCTATGTATTTAAATAGAATATAATGCTATTTCACTTTTTTTTTTCGAACCGATACGTCCTCAACTGATTTTTTCGTCCATTCAAATTCGTATAATAAAACCTGCTATCGATGAAGAAAAGCTCAGTACATTTGCATTTCTTTCGTCCTATTAAATTCCCCGTGAAAAGTCGCGTATACACAGCTCTCGAAAATAGATTAAAAATTTTGCATTAATCTTCCGGGTCGATCAGCGCCCCTGCGAACGTCTGCAGAGCAGCAGTAGAATATCAATAGCTCCGAGCAAGAGGTGAGCTACGTATATATATATATATATATATATATATATATACATACATAGAGAGAGAGTGAACTACAATGCGTTAAGTGTCGTTCGCTTAATGGAAAAAACGTTCAAGATGGAAAAACGTGGGGAATCCCTTTTCGGTTTCACGAGGATATTTCGAATTCGGTGCAAAGAAGCTCGATTTTGCTTTTTTTTTTAAAAAAAAGTGTGTAGGCGTCATGAATATTATACACGCCGGAACGATTCCAATATGACGATGACGAGGCGTGTTTTTTTTTTCGGTCACTCTCCGGCCACTCTTTTTTTTTTCTGGGTCGGCTGAAAAAAGGATCCATTGACGGTGTGTAACTGTGTGTGCGCGCGCGTGTGTGTGTGGGGAAAAAAAAAGAGATTTTCCCGGTCGGGGGTGTGAGGTGCGGACGATCGGCCAGTGTGATTTCCCATTCAGTGCGCGGCGGTTTGTGCTCCGCGCGTAAGCGCTTATTCACTGTCTCGTCGTGTGGCTACGGGATAGCCGTCCATTCGCCCGCGTATATATGTGTGTGTGTGTGTGAGTGTTGGCGCGCGAGCTCATAAATAAAATATTAGTGCGGGATAGTCGGTCGCTGGCTGGTGTGACGAGGTTTAAATGCCAAGTGGTGGAAGAAACAATTGTTTGCTGATGGATTTTAACGTGGACGTTTTCCTCGACCCTCCTCAGCTTTTCGAAATACCGTTTTAATTTATTATTTAAATCTCGTTCTTCGTTCACAATTAGTTTACAGTTACATTTTCTGCCTTTTATTTGTGTAAATAATATTGTATACGATAATATATCGACATCGGGTATCGCTCGTGGATGTCCGCAAATCTGCAAGTTTTAAATTGCATAAACTACGCGCGAGAGCTGCGAATAGGAACATTTACATAACAGGGTTGCCGGGTTTTCTGAGAGCTTTCAAAATGATTTTAGTGACTGAAATTCACGTGCGCGATATGGCTCACTGCATTAAACCTGCGCAATCCATTTTGCATTGAAAATAAGGCATAACCATATCAATGGTCTACGTTGCGAGCTGACGTTAATCTAAATCCATCTGTGTTAGATGCAGTTTTTGTTTGTACAAATATAATTGTAGTTAAACTCATAGAATCTAAAGTAACTTTCCGTTTTTTGGTCGTATTTCCCAGCTGTAAGTGGTAATAAATTTGATTTAAATTTTTCGATCAAAGGGGCTGCTGCAAAATAAGACGCTAAAGTAGGTGATATTACCATCTTTTACAAGCGTTACCCAATAAAGGAATAAAGTACCTTGTTTTCACAGTCTCTAATTTATTACCGGATATGATGAATCCGAAACTCTCATTCTATAAACACTGCCGAAATCGCGACACACAGGTAAAACAACGATCGATAGCTTGCAAATTTCAAGTGGATTTATATACATACATATAGATATAATAAATATATATATATATATATATATACATCAGTAGCGCAGCGTGACGTTAAGTCATTTCACCGCGGGGGTAATTTCTGTTCGAGTCGCTTCGGGTAATGGACAGGTCCAGAGAAATCGAGACCCAAGTTGCCTGTTGTTGTATACTCACGTGCAGCTGATTTGAGGACTGCTGCTGCTGGTGGTAAGCTGCAGCTATGTGTGCGCGTACATATATATATATACGTCGGTTCTGCAAAATTGAGAACTTTATCGCGACCGACACGGAAACTGGCGTGTAATTTGCCAGAAAATTGACGTTGTTTTACCGTACGTATTGAAGTGGCTGGTAAAAGTTTAGCTTTTTGTGCTTTGTTTCTTTCTTTATGGTGAGAATCTAAAAGAGGAACGATGCATTCAAGATGTTCCACAAATTACCTTTCTGTAAAAGCTCTTGTTTAGAAAATATTCAATAAATAATGGATATTAATGTTGAAATAACAGAACAACATTGTATATTTTGTAATTTTTTTTGTTTTGCTTAAAAAAGTAAATCATAAGAATTCCGCTAATATTCTTTTTTGAAAACAATGTTTTAGCTGTGGCACTTTAAAAGATTGGAATGTTTTTAGAAATATTCCATAATTCTGGAACTTATGTTCTAAGAGCTTTTACATGTGCATTCTAAAATATATATGCCTATTTTGGTGCATATACCTGATAACCATTTCTAAAAGTACGATCCTGCAATGAAATCCCCTTTTTTCATTAAAAATCTAGCTGTAAACCCTTACGACCTGTCACAATATAAACACGGAATTCGAGGTCATATCCTCTAATCTGACAAATGTAATTTCTCATCGTCATTTTTCGCCAGATACCGTCGATTAAAATTTTTAATCACGCAACGATGGCCGCGAGTAAACACAACCGAAAAGCGAAAGACGTCACGGCAGTGGCAGGCAGTGCGGAATGCATTTCATTGAATTACAGTGGGACTAAGAGAGAAAGAGAGAGGGAAAGAGAGAGACTTAGAGACACGACTGGCCATGTCTCGCACAAGTGTTTCTAACGCTTATAGATGGTATTTGTGTAGAATAGAAAGCGAGACTTGGCTTAAAAGATTAGCGTTTCGCTCGGCAAAATGCTCGCGGCGCAAAGCGCCCTTATTACTTTACTACCGGTTTTATTGAAGTATGGCTGACATATACGTGTGATCTATGGGTATCTGTTACAGCGCGAGAACTGACGGAGCTTCTCAGTTACTGACTGTTTAATCCGACACTTTTTGAAACTATATATAGAAAGTCAGTCGGAAAATTATCTTAAATTTATTATTCATTAAGCATCGATATTTTCGGAAGAGCAAAAAATCTGCAGTGTTTTCACGCTGTAATTTGGTCTATACTAAAAGCTATTATCGACAAAGAAAGCATTCAACATCAAACATTTACAGAATGTGCTTTACGAATGAATCTAATAACCTCTCGACTTTCCGAAAATCCTATGGTACCAACAATGGATGAAATTTCTCCATTGTGAAGGAACAACGGTTAGAAACAAACTTTCGAGCGACGCGAACTCTCGTCTCGCCAAAATAAAAGCAAGCGAAAAAATGAGTAAGGCCAGTCCAATTAATATGCTAATTATGGAAGTTTGGTAAAAGGCGCGCGTGGCAGTTTGTTGTTGCGTACCGAAGCGCACGAAAATGAGCTCGCGCGTAGAAAATTGGTCAGTTCGGCGGGGGATGGCCAAAGTAGGCCATCGGACGTTCGCCGCTAGGCTAACAGATTTACACCGGTCCAGGCTGTCCGACCGGTATATAACTACAACAATGTTGCTATAGACTAGCTGTGCACTATCTCTCTCTCTCATAATCCCAGCCCCGGTCGTCGCAGTACTTCGTTAGGGCTACTTAAATGTTTTAAGCCCTCGGTTGGCGATCGGCGGCGCCAACTTTCGCCGTGTAGCCGATGGCTTTTAAGCTCGCTCCGGCGCTAGATTGGCATGTCCTTGTTTTGCATCGATATATTTTATCATCGCGGCAGTTGAGTCCGTTAGCGCGCCGTTCGTTCTCTTCGTTATTTTTCAGCGGGATCCTGTTGTTTATCGACGACGGAGACAAGTTAATTAAAAACGGATTCGAGTTTATTGTTTACTTAATAGAGGGGCTACGAGTTGTTTAGAAGGTTTTCCATTAATTTTCGTACTCGCAAGCCGTCTACGTACAATATTGCAAATATCTCGGTGGGGCACGCAAGTTGTCCGCGCGAGAACGTCTAACCTCGGAAACTTGTAAACTTGGCGCGAATTCGAAGATAAACTCATTTCGTTAATCTCACCCGCAACAGCAATCAATGTTTACTACATTCTGTGTACACCCTGGTAAATTTGCCAAGGCTAATAAATATGCATTGTTACAATATTGTCGATATAAATAGCTAAGCACTCTCTGTACATAGCGCGGATTTTTTTCTATCATTCATCGCTGTTTGCAAAAATAAGAATTGCTATACCTTAAAGCCTTGGAGGTTGCGAAATGAATTTGATTGTATTTTAATAGTGTTTATACCTGAATGTGAGTTTGACAGTCTATTGTATTTTTAAAGTCTACTCTTCGCTGTTCAAAAATAAATACAAGGAAAAAACAAAATGACAATTCAAATTGTTCATTATATACGTACCGAATAAAACTTTGACTGACTAAAATTTTGATTTAAATACCCAACCGCGTTGCTTCCTGCAAAGCTGTTCTACTCCATTTGGAATGGGGCCGCGCTCGCGGGCGCGTCACTCGCATATATACATACAGCCATTCAGGCGAATTTTTCCGGCCCATTGGTCGTCGTGTAGCCAGTCGCAAGTACCCTAATTTTTCCTCCGCTTTCTTCCCTACTACCCGTCCTCCATATAACTCCTCGTACCGATTTTTCAGACTTTACGCAACTTAAGCTCCTGCCGGCATCCAACTACCTGTCGCGGTAACTTTGTCAACTCCTTCATCGCGAAGCAGCCCCGGAAACTTTTTAATCGTCCGCAATTAAACGCCAATTACGTAAGTAGAAAAAAGGAGGATGAAGTATTGAATTTACCGAAAGAAAATATAAAGTGTAGCGTACAGTCCTCGTGTCGTCTTAATCCGATAAGTTATATACTTTCAACATTATCGACTTCGGTGAGTTTGTAAACTTTCCGGTTGCTCCTACTTGAATTAAAAAATGTGTAACTTGCTGGGGTTCGATCATTAAAAAAGTTTGACAAAGTAGCGGTCGTCGGTAAGTACCCACATCTATAACAGCAATTAACCGCTTGAAAATTCTGTTCGACCGATATAATATATTGTATATGTACATCGTCCGCGGGTGGCTTAGCAACAAAGAGCTACAGGATAGGAGTTTAGCCGGTTACTTTCATGGCTCGCTGTCAACGCCAGGGAGGCTCGGAGTATTGTATAATTCCATCTTCTGAGTTTTGGAGTGGGTCCAGCTCGTCGGGGTGCACGCGCGCACTGTAACTGCCCCAGTCGTTTAATACGACAGTTCCAAGGGCTTCCCTCGCTTTCATCGCATATATATATATATATGTATATATGTATATATATACTTTCCTCCTGGCCGGACTAGTGGGCAGCGTTAACTTTGCTTTTAACGAGCTGACGGAGAGGGGCTAGTCGCGTTTGATGTGGCCGCATGTATATATCCCACGGATGATTTCGGATTCCGCAATGAGCCTATCCAGACTATATTCCTCTTTCTCCGCTGTGTACCAACTGTCCCAGTATTCGGGAGTGTGGAATTTGTAATCGAGGTTGTGCAGTGCGGTGACTTTTACGTGTACCGGGGGGGCCTGAGAATTAACTCGTTTCCAATTAGTTGTGGTTTTGCTCTGATGTATTCCTGGTATTTCGGTAATTTTCACAGTTTGCTTCCGTTATGCATCTGCATATGGCACGTAATTGACAAGCAACTCTTGTGCGTTTACTGCCGCTGAGCTAGGCTTGTCGATACTTTCATGGTTCGACTTAACATTGGTACAATTTTACCTAGCTATCGATTTTTTGGTAGAAACATCAGTTGAGGCATTTCATTTCAATTTGAAATGTATAATAATAAGAAGTAAAGTATGCTCTACATTCAATGTCATTTTCCAGTTTCGTTTTTCAACCGGAAAACCGTTCACTGCCTCTGACTAACAATGAATTAAAATGACTTCCGAATGAAAATAATATTCATTAGTCGCAATGATTTACCTTTAACAACGTTAATTTCGTCGAAATCGTCACCCGCCAAGCGTGCACAAAGCGTAAAATGTCATTACATCCAACCGGCGATCAACGCAGCACCAATATTTCGTGTAAAACACATCTGCATAATTCCGTCAGATTCCACACGCATCAGCAACGTCGCAATGGCGCTAACGAATCAGCGGAGCATCGCTTCGTTTGCCGAAAACACATTGCAGTTCTTGATACGTCGCGAAAATACGCCTCGTCATTCTGCTGATACACGCGTGAAAGGGAAGGAAAAGGCGAAAAAAAATTCCACGCAGCATACGGAGGTTATTGCGCATCCAGCAGCAGTCTCACGCCAGGTGAAATAAGCAGCGCTATCGGCAATGAAATTTTGCCGAGCTTGAGAAATTCAATTTGCGCACCGCGTATACCGCCAGCTCTCGAGAAATTCGTCAAAATAACGATTCGGAAGAGGAGCTTCGCCTCGTGTTTCCCGTGCAAACTGCGCGAGTGAAAGGAGATGCAAAAGTTCGCGCGCGAGGTTGTAAAAAGATTTAGGGGATAATTTTAAGGCGATCACTTTCATCATGCACTTCTGGATTTTACACGCGGTAGGCGAACTTTTTTTATAAGTTATACATCTCCACACATGCTACGAGCGCTTGACACTGTTTGTTATGTCAGGGGAGGCCGTTAAGCGTGACCGGCACACCGATATTTGACTGTGGTGGTAGCGATGACAACAATCAATTTGAACCGTCGAAAGTTTATCGGTTAATCAACGATTACTGTTACGGTAAACTCCAATGCACATTCGTCATCCTGGATTTATGAAATATATGCGGCTATAGCTTGGTACAGCCGCATAAATACGACATAAATAAAAGTTATACATATGTTCGAGAATTTTTTTTAAAACTGGTTTGCGCAGTAATGGCGTGATCGAGTATTGGAAAGACATTGCATCTTATGGTTCATAGGCGTTGCAACGTTAAAACTAATATCTTTAAAAATTATACATGTCAATGTGCAACCATATATTCTCTCGTACCGTACGCAAACGCTTAGAAAAATCATTGGATACAATCGGGGATACCGAAATCAAGGTTAAAAGGCTGCATCTTATTGCAGTGACTAATGCTCAATTACACGTATGATCATGCATAATTTTGATTTTATGAACTTTTCCTCATAATCCGCGGGCGTTGCAAGCTCTCGCAATAACGAATTTAGTTTCTACAAAGGATTATTATCACCCTCGGAGCTCTTGCGAGCAGTCGGCAGCGCATAATCGCGAAAAACTACTGAAATTATTTTCGCTGAAAGAGCAAATTTTAAATCTACCGCGAGTAAAGTTTCAGTTGTCCGAAAAGCTGTGGAGGAGACGAGGTCAAAAAAGCTTAAAATCTAATGACTGACTCTCTCGGTATGCTTTGCGCCGCTCGATCTTTCCCATCTATCTAACCGTCGCCCTCTCTCTCTCTCTCTCTCTCTCTCTCTCTTCAGCACTCTTCTTTAATGAGAGCGATTCATTACGGAGCTTTTTATCGTCACAGGGAGCACTTGGAGGGCTGCGCCGTATTACACATGCAGTCGACTATGTGTATATATATACCATCCGAGCGCCTCTCTGCACCTCTTAACGAGGCGAACACTGCAGCGAGAAGCGAGCCGAGGATAAGCGATTTTATCGCCAGCTCGCTGCCTGTAATTCATCTAAATTTAATCACACTTGGGGCCCCTCAACTTATAATAATGCACATCGCCACCACCTCGTGTCTGCATGCAAACGCGGCGAGAAGTCTTCTTATTCAATCCGCGTCGATATCACCTGCTTTTCAATCAGTGACAACGAGGCTTAAGCTCTTTTTTTTTCTAACCGACTCAATCACTCTAATTGGATGACAATGTTGGATGGGCTCTTTATAAGCGCCGCTCATTTGGGCAAATGAGGATTTGCGATTTTTCGGATAAGCTTATATATGCTTGCACTCGGAATCTACTTTACAATTAGGAATAAATCTCCAAATTCGAATTCACTGATTCGTTGTAAAGTTTCGCTAATCTTGAACTGATGAAACTGATTGCGTTGGGAAAAGTCATACTTTTGATTGCCAATTAGGGAATTTTGCGGAAGTTCCGAGTCACACTAAACACTGACAATGCATAAAATTGGGGTTGAATTTTGATTTGAACTATTTGGGGCTAAATATTTCCAAGAGACGTGGGTAATTCCACTCTAATCAAAGGGTCCGTAAATTAGTCAATAAATTAGAATAAACTGTCTTATCGAACTGCTGCATTACCACGGCAATATCGGTAAAAACGTCAAAGTAGCTGTGGTCTACCATCTGACGAGCGTCGAAACGCACGCGGGGATTTGCTTTGCACTTGAGAACAAAATATTTGTACGCTCGCGTTGTATGCCGCAAAAGCACCCTCTCTCTTGATGTATCGCGCGCGCGAGTGTGTGTGTGTGTGTGTGTGTGTGTGTGTGTGTGTGTGGTAAAGAGAGAGAGAGAGAGAGAGAGAGCGCTCGGCACGTATGCGTGCGTTTACCTGCTCGTTACGCGGGGGGTTTGCAGCCGCGTAATTGTGCCAATTTGCATGCGGAATTGCATTCGGCTACGGCTCGGCCCGTCTCTGTCGCTATTTAACTTTGCACGACTCCCCCAAGTAATTGATTTGTTTAATTAGTGCTTGGCCCATGGGGTATACCGTCGTGCCTTTGCGATTTAAAATCCTGCAAAGCGTGAGTGCCTAGTCGCGCATTGTCTTTCGTTCGTTGAATTTTTGAGTTGAGGATTTTTAATCAAATTGAAGATGAGTATGTGTGTGTGGGTATCGGGTAGTTAACCAAGTTGTGGGGATAAATTTGTTTGATTATTTAGAGTATGCACAATCTTTAAAGACGATTCATTGCAGAGATTTAATAATGAGTGTAATTATGGCTTAAAATTCAGTAAATATGAAGTATTAATAATTTATAATTGATTTACCCATCTAATTTACTGCGATATTTTAAAATATTTTGGCTAGAGAAAATATCAGTGCGCTGTAGCTTGAAAATAAAAAGTTATTAATGTGCGTCTGGATCAATAACACAACGGAAAAATGATTAATGTCTCAGCGAAGCTCGTAATTAGGTAAAATATATACGACGCATTTCACAAAAGATGTTACGAGTTTTCGTTATAATTGAAGATCCGTTTTCTATATACCTACTCTTTTTATGCTTTAGTTTCCGAGCCATACTTTAGAAGTCTGTAATTTAATGAAAAATTATAACGGGAAATAGAGTGTTAATAAATATGCAATTTACGTTGCTGACGGAGTAAAGTGAATAACGCCGTGAAAACATTGCAGCATCATTGCAGTGTATTATTTACAAAATGTTGAAATAGCTAATTAAAAAATAACGATGCATTTTTATCAAGCTTATATAATATTGTAGAGAATACTTTTCGCGAGCTCATAGCCAACGGTATAATGCAATGTGACCAGAATTAGAATCAGCGCGCATTGTATTCATTCTCAATTTAAACTCTCCAGACCACCGCACAGTCTGCTCTACATCAATACTAATTATAAGACTCTTCCCAAGATCGATGCCAGGAAGAAAGTTTCATTAATTTTTTAAAACCCACAGCTTCCTTTCCAAGTAGCTAACCTAGAAAGCCGTATATACACACACAGCTCCCTTACATTCGTAACGCGATACTTTTCACAATGAAAAGTTTCAACGAACTGAAATCTCAGCGTGTATAACGCGAATAAACTCGCGTGACGTCGTTTTCTCTCTCTCTCTCTCTCTCTCTCTCTCGCAAAACCGAGCAATGCGAATTTTATTCGACTTTATTATACTGGCACCAGGGCGGCTCTACATATCTGAGCGCGCCAGTTCGTTAAGCGAAATTACTCCCAAGGTCTGTAAAAAAAAAAATAGATAGAGAGACACGCGCGTCGCCCGCGAGAAAAAGCTCATAAACTAAAAATAGAGCTTTATGCATTCGCACGACTGGGAGAAAGTAATTGTGCCGCGTCAAAGGATTCCACGGGACAGTTTCAATCCTACAAGTGTCGCTTCGCTGCGTAACCCTTAAGCTGCGGCCATCGCGGTACACAACACTTTTCCAACCGTGAATTCCGTGGACGAGAACCTTTGAGTTATGTCTTTGTCCTTGTGATCTGTATTACCATGAAATTCATGGCGGTACTTTATAAAATGATTCAAAATTTTTCATACTTCCATATATCCCGATAAAACGAGATTGAGTAGGCTCTTGGGCGGCGCACGCTCAGCTCGCAAATCGAATGAAAAGTATAGGAAGGAGCCCTTGAGTTGGTCTACGACAAGAGGAGGACAGCAGTACAGAGCCAGCTAAAGCTCGACTTTGCGTTGGAGTCGGTTGGCCAAGTAGAAGTTCGGCAGTTGCACCGGTTAATACTGGCTCCCCCGGTTTATATGCATCCCCGGGAAGGTAAGCTATACCACGTGGCTTTCATCGAGTTGTACCGTTAAACAAAGCGACGCGCTTGGCTTGGGCTCTGTGGGAAAAGGGAAACTTGCAACGAGGAAGAGAGTGAGAGAGAGAGAGAGAGAGAGAGAGAAGAGAGACGTACTATATATACATAGGGTGTCCCGAGCTAACTAACTCGTAATTGTGTCCGGTGTATAGCTTAAGGCCCGAGTGCTCTGACGGCGCACACACGGCACAAAGGCCGAGAAAGACGTGGACGCATAACGCGAGAGCACAGCATCTGCGGATCTATTGTAAACTCCTCTATCTCTGCAGCGCCGCCGACGTCGTTCCTTGTATATATACGAGGAAAGCTCTGCTGCTGCTACTGATGTTGCTGCTCTTCTCTCTCTCTCTCTCTCTCTCTCACACACACACTCTGTCTGTTTGTGACCCCCCTGCACCTTTTGCTTCGCTGTAATCCCGCGCGCGGTTCTTGAATTATGAAGGCTGCGTGTTCGCCGTACAAGGTGGAAAATTGGATTTTTTTTTTCTAGTCCGTGAGAGTTGGGAGTTGGTGGTACGTGATTTTCTTTTCGACAGGAACGATGCTGCTTTTTCGGGTTTTTTTCTCCTTTCGATCGTTGGATGGATGTGACCTTTCGCGCACGCAAAGGTAGATGCTAATTATTGTACAGCATCTGTTTTGCGATGAGTTTATTAAAAATACAAATAAACCATTGATTAATCTGTAAGTTTCGGACTGCTCTTTTGTTTACCTGCCTACTTTAAAATTTGGCGGGCACCAGCGAAATATTTATACGTTACAGAACTGAAAGAGGTATTCTCTCTATCTCTCTGTCTATCTGTCTATCTGTATTCTCGTACAGCTACTTCGGTTACTTCCACGAGACTTTCAACTAAAAACATTTCAACTATATATACGTCCCCGGTATAAAGCCTCTAATTGCAATGCGAATCATCAAAGTCCTTTATATAAACAAAACTGTCTTTCGGCTGCGTCCTCCTGTGTATTCTCCATAAAAAGGCAGGTTTCTCCTCGTGCTCGCGGAGAGTTGTAGCGCTTACATCTTTCTCTCCCGTTTGGAAGAACAACAAAAAAAATTCGAAGGAAGAGAGGAGGAAGGAGGAAAATGAAAAAGGGAAACGTAGCTTTACAAAGCGTCTCTTTTTCGTCGATTCGTTACGGGAGAGTCGGGGAGGAGAGGAGGAGAAAACACACCGGGCGCGTCTGGTTTCTTCTTATTTCGTCAAAGAATCGCGTTGGGCTCAGACTCTGCTGCATATATTTTCTCCGTTTTTTTTTATTTTCTTTTTTCTTTAATCAAGACCTCATCCCCCCTAGTTTAGTCTTGCGCATTGTGTCTGCGACTACTCCCCTATGAGATCTGTTTCTCTTTCTTTCGGTTTCATCGTTAGTGCGGCTTTTCAATTCTCCTTTCTCTCCCCCTTCTTTTATCTCTATCTTGTCCTACCTGGACGACTTTTGCTACTGTGTATATTCGCTTTCGCATCGCTATGTTTCTTCCTTTTTTATTTTCCCGCTCTCCCGCTTTGCAGAAGTTTTGTTGAGAGAAGAGATGTTGAAAGTATAAAGATTCTTTTATCTCTGCTCCACAGTTTAGCGAACTTTTGCTAGTGAGCTTTGTGCAATATTTTATGTGACAATGCAGTCTCTTTTTCGTTTAACTCGACATGAAAATAATGAGAGGGTTTAATATAAGTAAATTGAGGATTATTTGTGACTTCAATCTAGGCGGCAAAAAGGCAACTACTGCTATTCTGAAATTAAGGCAATCTAAACCAATTTATGAATGTCGACTCCTGGATTCTCTGGCTTTCCCACGAGCAAAATCCATTATAACTGCCATTTACACAGGAATTCTTCGATTAGGGTAAATGACTGGCGACCTAATGCAGTCCACCTCTTCCTCTCCCATTAGAAGATGTGAAGCCATTGATCCGCGACAGTTTGAAATGGATTTTCCTCTTGATAATCAAGAGAGTTTAGAAGTTCATTTTCATAAATTTTATATACTCTCCGTGAGCGAATAATTTACATTTACAATCCACTGATGTCGATGATACAACCTAAAAAAGAAATCCAACGCTTTTTCTTTTATCTCTAAAGACATGGAATTCCGTATTTTCACTGAGAGTAACCGTATTCGCTTTTTCGAGTCTATACAGTAGGTCTGTTTACAAAGTCCAAGCGCAGCAGGCACGTTTACAGATAAGAGGAGCTTGGAACTAATAACAATAAAAGCAAACGGAGCAAAAGAGCAAATAGAGACATCGTCACCTTATTCCGTTAATCGTGAAAACAGTGTTCAATAAGGTAAACACGTCATTAAGCCTAATAGAACCAATAGAGAGAGATAGAGAGAAGGGGGGGGGGTAGAGAAAGAGAGAGAGAGAGATGCATTTTAATCCGCTGCGATATTAAAAGGGCACACAACGAACCTATATTCGCTGCAGGAATGGAAAAAAAATTAGGAGAGAGAGAGAGAGGGGGGAAACTACTCTCAGAGATTCCTCTGCGCGAGAGCCTGAATATGAGCGCAATCGGATTTAATGGCCTCGTCATTGTTTCAAAACTGATTGCATAGCCTGTGCAGCCGGAAAGGCAATATTAAAAAGTTTCCCTGATTCATCGACGCCGAAGGCTCTCTCTCTCTTTCTCTCTCTCTCTCTTTCCAAATAGCGGATCTCAAAACAAACGTATTATTCTTTGGGTTATACTTAAAAATAGTTCGATCCGATCCATAAAGTCGCAATATCTAGCCTGTATACATATATATATATCCTAATTTTTAGAGCCTCGGCTATCACGTATCTTTGTCTTGAAAAAAAAAAGAGCATTACAGCGCGACGGCCTCGTGCCGTGTATCAGTCCATCAAGAAAGGGGTGGAAAAACAAAAAAAAAGTGATAAAAGAGGGAGCAAAAGAAAGGCCGAAGGTCGACTCTGAAAATCACATCCGTTCCAAAGGCGCGTGCACTCGGTTTTTTCCATTCTCTCTCTCCCTCTCTCTCTCTCTCTCTCTGTCTCTCTCTCTTCGAGCCCTTATCCTCCTATGGCAGTTTACTCTTCCTTTCCTATCTGCCTGCCTTTCGACCGATTCCACCTCACCCCCACATACCTAACCTCACATGCACACTATTTAACGAGTACTCGTGATATCTGACACGACACATCTCTCAAGGGAGGGAGAGAGAGAGAGAGATAGATAGATAGAGCGAGAAAGAGAGAGAGAGAGAGAGAGAAGGGCAGGGGGAGGGCTATGCCGCAAAAATCACGCGATTTACACGAGGTCTGCGAGCTGCTATATGCACGATGCGCCGCGACGTCGTGTCGATGTTAAACAAAGAGAGTGAGAGAGAGGAATCGATTTTTTTCCGTTTCTCCCCCACTTTTCAGTTTTATGGCGTAGGAGCGCTGCATTAGACCGAGTCCGCGTATACACGTGTGTTTGTGTTCAGTATGCGCATGCAGCTATCGAGAAAGCGTTAAAATGCATCGTAACTGATTCATATCGTCTTTAATTTCCTATTCAGATATGTGCGCGAGCTTCTATTCTCTTTAACCTTCTCATCCTCGTGTTTCGCATTCGTTTTATGAGAAATTAATTCGCTATCTTTGCCCTTGTCTCTCTCTTTCCCTTTTTTTTACTCGCGATAATAGCTCAAGCGAATGTTAGAAATTCTGAGCTTTTTTATAGAGTCAAAAGAGGCATTCCTTCCTTTTAGCTTTTGACATTCACTGCTCGACTCGTATCTGCGGGTCACGAGTGACGCTGACTTTGAATCTTGGAACGGAGATGTTATGTTTGAATTCTGAATTCGAGCCTTTGTTTTGAAAGTAGAAGGGAAAAACCATTTTTCAGAAAAAAATACAAATAATCTGTGTAACATTATCAAAGAGTAATTAAAATTTTGTTGCCAAATGTTGAGGCGCAGTACTGCAGGTTTGGAAGTAGTTTTAATAAGGGGAAACAAAAAATTGCAAGAGATTTTTTCCACGCTGCGGGAGTTTCGAAAAAGATTTTCGTAATTCCTGCCTCGGAGAGATGTGCGCACAACCTTTGTCTTTACCAATTCCAAACATTTCCACAGAGGCGCTATCTTCCAAAGAAAACTTTCTTACACACAAAACCCAGCTCACCTCTATCTCAAAAACTTAACCAAAGCCTTTTTTTTTCTCGCTAGTCAAAGAGTCACTCTGGGTAATTAACGCTAAAAATGACCTTCTATCTGATGTCACGATCGCCAGCTAAAAAGTGAGAGAATCTCGTTCCAACCAAACCTTCGAATTCCTCTCCATAAAGTCATCTGAGAAAGGCAGGCATAAGCCGAGAAGTAAATCCGCTCTGCTCGTTTGATCTAATAAACCTCAAACAATTCGCCATAGTAACTGACCGAGAGGCAGCTTGATCTGACTTTGGCCACTTGGGCAAACGTTCGCTCGTCGCGTACACTTGCATCTGCAGCGCTTCCGTTTATCTGCTTCGCGCGATGCAGAATTATCGTTCTTCGGCGAAAAGTGCTCCAATGAAAGGATTAGCTTTGATGATTGTGCAATGCATCGCGAAATATAATACGAGTCGTAATTATTGAATTTTTTATTACTATTCTATAGAAATGTTCTTAAATAAGGTATCGTAAGATTCTTTTTGAGATAAGAGAATTCATCGCATATCAGAATAATTGCAGCTTTGGTTTCGATCAAAATCATTGATACTTACGAGTAATTTTCAGTTTGACAATTCAAGTTTCTTGAATTGAATTTATCAGTGCTCGTAAGTTATCCACTGTTATGTTTAATTTACTACATTTACAAAAAAGAACAGCACTAATTTCTGTTGCGTAATCGTCACGTTGTCAATGAATGCGATCAAGCGTGAAATTCGATTAAACGTGTCGCGCACTTTGGTATTATGTAGTCTCGCTTTTTGCCCATCTCTGTTTCGCTTGTATATATACTTAATCGATTGTCGCGCAGTTCTATACCCGCGCGAGTTCGATTGCTTTTTCGCGTCACGCGTGTGGTCCGCTTGATGTCCGAGCCGCTAATTTCATTTAATCGATGCCGACGCGTGCAGTAATACACCAAATGGATTTTTCGTTTGTTTGCCGTTCTCTCGCGAGATCCCATCTCTATACAAGCACATTCACACCGAATCTTTTCCAATTTATTTATCCGTGTGCGTACAGTCGGATTAATAGCTTATGACACATTTATCGCGCAGAATTTTTAACCTCGTTAAGGACACGGCTTCGCGGTCATTAGTTTCGCTCTGGGGAAACTTCGTTATACGATCGCGGCGCATTGCATTTGAGAGGTAAAGAAATTACGAATTAATGAGTGCACGCGTAGCTGCGCGCGCGCACAATACTATTATTGAGCGCTGGCTGCCATTGTCATTCAGCTTTATTGCCACCAATTCGCGTATATACCGCGCGTTGAATTGTATTCGAATTTCTCTATGTATACAAGTGGCTCGTATCGTTCATAGATCGACTCGCACGTATAGTTACAGCGTACAGAGTCGCGGGCGCGCACAGATAAAGAAAAGGTCAAATTAGTATACGCGGAGAGAACGCTAGATTATTTAATTCTCGATGAAACCGTAATTTTCGCTTGATTCGATGCCGAGACGCTGCGGGGTATACGGGCCTTTGAAATTCATCCAAGTTATTTTCCATTTATTAGTTGCGTATAGCCGGGGCTCGACGGCCACGACGATAATTCGATGTATTATTTATCAAAGAGCGCCGCCGCTACGGTGCCGCTCGGCAGTTGCATATTCAAACTCTCTCCACTCGCGCAGGCAGGCAAATAAACCAGAGAAAGAGTACGGATCAACGGTGCACTTGGGTGCGGCTGGTATTAAAGAAAAAGAAAGTGGCTCTCAGGGTTAAAGCAGGTAGAAAATACGGCTTATGCTTACATTTCGCGAAACTCCGCGTTGTCGTGCGGTCGTGTGGCGCCTATATAGGCTCTCCTCAATCGCGTATTAATAAAAATTGCGTCTCTGCTCGAGAGAAAACTTATCTCCGGCGCTATAAAGCTGGAAGAGGAAGTATACCTCGGGCTAGGAAAGAAGAGAAAAAAAAATACGAAGCATTATCTTTCGTTTTCAAGACCGAGACGGCGCATCTAACATACCCTCATCTCCTCCTGTCACCGTTTTTCCGATTGATCGAACACCGCCGATTCTCTCTTCCTTCGCATTATGTCACCGCAGGATGTATATATACAATCGTGCATCACGTACGAGGCGCACTTTTCTGCATACTTGATGCCGCACACGTACGTACGTGTGGGCTGTTTTACGTTGATCTATACATAGAACGGTCAAAATGTCAGGACTGCTTGAGTTCTGCGATCTAGTAAGTGGTTACTTGAGTATTCGATATATTATTTAAAGGTATTGTTTATAAGTGGAAAAGTAGTCTTTAAACTTTACATCGAAAGTCATTAAACTCATGCGTACTTTAGAATAAACCATTATTACTTGTTCTTCAATTCTATTTTCATCGTTATATCTAATTTGAAGTAGTTACTATAAAAATACACTTACGCGACTTTCTGTCTCTCGAAGAAGATAAGATCGTTACTTATTCAAGTTGTTACAGCATTAGTTTTAAATTGCTGGACATTAAATAGCCGCTCTGGAAGTATATCGAAAAACAAGCAGCAGTAATGTACGAAATGAAGCTATAAAAAAGTAGGGGTATGCGAAATCCTAATTGAAACAAGATATGCCTTAAATAAGTAGGTGCAGCTCGCACTTCAAGAAATGTGTATAAGAATTTTGCGAGCTTGTTTGTCTTTAATTATCCCGGATAATCGATAGAGTACGCGGCTGTACACAATGAGATGTAAATATAGAGCGAGAAGGCAAAAAAGGCCTATGATGCACAGTCCTCTTTTTTGTCGGGGGTTTAAAAATACGAGACTAGAGCGCTGTTTTGCGGAGACTATCTTGATTATCGATCGTTTTGAACCAGCTACTATGCGAGCCAGTGGATTTTATGCAATGTGGAACGATAAATAATTGAACAGCTCATTTGTGCGGGATACATGGCTTTTGTTTAGTTATGAAGAATGGTGGAAACATTGTGTATAGTTCTTTCGAAGTGAGTGCTTTATATAGGTCAGTTGGCTTTTTGAGACCAAAGTTTCGGAGAATAGACCGAAAGGTTGAAATCCGAAGCTTGAATCACCCAAAATTTCTAAAGCGACTGGACTTGGACTGGCAGTCTATGAATTTTTTAGCGTATGCAAAGATATATTCGAAACTATACTAATTTAACACCATAAATCTTTGAAAATGCATTTCATATTTCATGACTATTACTTGCTATATTTTGGCAAATGTAAAAGCCTTTATAGGTTCTAATTAAAATTAATGTTATCATTTCATGAGAGAGCGTTTCAAGTGCATCTGCAAGACCAAGAATTCATTTTAAAGGTATAACTGTTTAAAATGAAGCTTCGAAATGGACATATATATATATATATAGGTATACGCGTATGGAAAAATTAAAATGAGTATATCTCGGGAACGAGAAGAGATATCTTAACAAACTAAAATGCGTTGGACTCTGGATTAAAAAAGTAAAAATTTGGCGTTAGTTACATGTCTCTAGCTGTGGCAGACTACCCGCTAGAGCATTTTAAACAATTAAATAATTTATAAGAAATAAACTAATTATTTTTCAGAGTGGTAACCAAATAATTCGTAATCCTCATCAAACAACGTATAAAAATCACCTAAGTTGTCGCGTGGACCTAAAAGTTATACAGAATGGGTCGTGGGTACGTGGAATAATTTTAGCGTATAGGTGTTGGTGATTTCGATAGCGTGCTATTTCGCGCGTGCTTTTATCTTTATATCCTTGCCCCCACCACTAACCACCATTGGCACTACAAAACCAAAGATTAAAAATTTTCACCACGAGCCAGCGGTACTCCACCATCGACAGGGTGCACATATAGTTGCACGAGGACAAAAAAAAAAACCTCAAGAACCTCCAATACCGCATCTCGCACCCAATTTATATTCCACGACCGACGAGTAGACGGGGCGCATCCACTTGTGAAGCTCTCGCGATCGTTGCCTAGGCATCTCTCGAAGACGCACTCCAGCGTATCCTCTCTCGTCGCCTCTGCTGCTTTACACGTACCGACCCACACGCTCCGCTCTCTCCATAAGCCTCCTAAACCTCACCACCATCACTCTCTCTCTCTCCCTCTCTTCTATCAAGCATGACGCTTGTACGCATACACGGAGAGAGAGGCTGCCTCTTTCACGTATATGTATATATATATGCGCACAGTCAAGCCGAAGGAACGTTATTCTATTCACAAGGCGCAGGCACCGCAAACCTTCACAGGCAAGCGCTCGCTTATGTATATACAACGAGAGTTGAGGGAAGGAGGAGAGATGGGTACTACTCGGTAGTCTCGCTGAGACTGGATGCATCTACCCTCGGCGCTCTCCTTCACTAAAGACCATTAATATCGCAACCGAGTAGTAGCTGCCGCTGTTGCTGGTGTTCCTCTCTCTCTCTCTCTCTCTCTCTCTCTCTCTCTCTTGAGGTAGCTGGTGTTATATGCGCAAAGATGTGACGACGCTATATTGCCAACGCGACGACGAATCATTATACGCTCGCTGACAAAGACCTTGCTTGCGTGTGTGTGTGTGTAAGTGTGTGTGCGTGCGCGTGTGTGCTGGTACGCACTGATAAGACGCTGACTCTTGCTGTAAGACTCTCTCTCTCTCCCTTGACGCTTCGCTGCGCCGTAGTGTAGAGTGGCGGATCGCAGGTGCCTCTCTCGCTTGTTTCTACTCTAACCTATTTTCCATCGATTAACCGACGGACGATATAATGTGCGTATATAGCGACGGCTTACAGCTATGGTGAATTTGAGCTCGACGCAGGCCTATAGCTTATAAATTCCGCACGCTATAGTGTCGCGTTATATGTCCTTCTCTTACGTGTTTTATCAATTTTTAAATGCCCGATACGAGCTTTGGAACAAACTGTGCGTACACCTACGGTTGATTATTCCGAAAGTATAGATTCGACGAAACTCGTTCCGAGTTACACCATAGTAATCGATCCGCTATACACGGAAATGCTGCCAAACGATAAATTTGAAATTTTCCCATTGGGTGCGTGTACGGCAAAAAGAGTATGTATACGCGTGATTCCGCCTGCGCTGCTGTTGCCCGCTAAACTATTAAAGCTCAATATAACGGCCAGCTCGTATCAGCGCGCCTCGGCTGTTAGGATACAGCCGGGGTAATGCGTTACTCGAGACCCACTGACAAACAAAAATGTTCCAGAGCGCCAAGCAAAAGAAAGAGAGAGAGAGAGAGAGAGAGAGAGAGTAACGAGGTAGTTCATTTGTTTTATATTGAATATCAGGAAAATCTAAATTGACGCTATCTGATGGCTTTTTCATTCTGGGAATTACAGGTGCCGTAATTTTATCGATTATGTAAATTAATCAATTAGGGCACTCTGTTCAAAATATCTTATCGAGTTTCGTGTATTAGTAGAACATTCTAAAAAGGTGTTTTGTGGTGTAGTTTTTTATTTCGAATGACTTTTATTTTTTTCTACTCAACGAATGATGAGTGAATTCGTTAAAATTATTTAATGTTCCATGGACGAAAACATGAAATATTGGAGGTATGGGGGTTTTTACTCGCTCTTTAAGAACATGAAAACCCATGGATGATCCATGAAGCTTTATGTCAACTTTTACTTGTTTTTCAACTTTTTTACCACTCACTGTAAACTTACATAACTCATAAATAATGTATTTCGCCGCTATCTAAAAATTTTAGAGCGACGATTCCAGGTTAAATATGAGCCATAATAGAATAAAAGCGACATCTCCACTTTAGTTAAGATCTTGTTCCCCAAGTTTAAGATGTCATTTTATGTTATACGGACACACGTCTTTACTTCAATTTTCATTCCTGTAGTTTAGACAACAATTAAGAATGCAAATGATCTCCGTAAGAGAATAAAATATTATTTTTTTAATATTAAAAGTTAGAATTGTAACAATTCACTCATTTGATTTTATAAACGTTTTGAGTAGAGCAATTGTTTAAAAATTGCATCTACTCATTTATTAGAAGTGAAATTAAGATAAATCGTATCAAATCGTACTTGAAAAAAATAGTTAATTGAACTTGCAAGTAAAACTAACCATCAAATCTTAGCTAGAACCAAAACAGCTACCATTATTAGTTTCCGTTTCTAACTACTACAATGGTAACAATTGAAAGATTTATAACTTTATTAATTTGATTGACTACAACCACCAAATTTCGCACAATCAACTGGGATATAAAGAGTAATGGATGAGGCAAAGCAGTAACTCCTGAGTGGACGTTAGAGAATATGATTAGATTTTATTTTGGAATAAAAAATTTCTACGTTAACTGTATGGCGAGTTGCTGCTTTCTTCTAGTTCAGAAATGATCTGTTACGGTTTTTTGAGTCGATGTATCTTAAATCTTTAAATCCTAATAACGGCTGAATATTACCTACAACAATAAAAACCACCCACTAAGCTCATTCAGCGAAAGCGCGATTCTCTACCATTGTTTCATAAATAATCCTCCATTCGCACAAAATCGATCCCCCGACTAGGTACTAATAACCATCAAAGAAAAAAAAACCGCAATACAACATCGCGAAAAAAGCGTCTCCCTCCGTCATCCCTTGACGCGCTCATGGCAAAGAAGCCTTCCGGCACTCTCCACGAGAGTCTCCCGTAGCGGTAGCCTGCGCACACCTAATTCCCCGTCAACCGGCCATTTCTCATTGCACAGCAGCCGCGTGGTCGCCTCCTTTCTCTCTCTCTCTCTCTCTCTCTCTCTCTCTCTCTCTCTCTCTCTCTCTCGCTCTTTCTCACTGTCTCTGTCCACCGAGTCTGGGCATGCGCTCGTCCAATCGTAAAACCGCGAAACCGCGGATGCGCGCCTATCGCTGGCTCTCGGCACACACGCGTCCTCACGCACCCGCCATAAGCGGATTTCTGTCAAGCAAGTGACGCGCTCTACACTATATATATATACACGTATATATACAGATCTGCTCGAGTATTAGGTCTCTCTCTCTCTATCTCTCTTTCGAGCGTGGAGAGAGAGAGAGAGAGTTCGCTCGTTCGCTCGCTTTTACGAGATTAGCGGAAGGGTGTGTGTATGTGTGCGCGCGTGCAGACGCGCGTGTGTTAGAGCGCGAGCGCGGCTCGGCGGGCGGTGGCGTATATACCTGAGGGAAAAAAAAAGGATATCGAGCTAAAAATATCTATTTTTATCGCCGCGGGGCTCTCTGGGAAATGTAGCGTGGAGAGTTTTTTATCTGCCCCGCACTCGCTCTCGGCCGAGCGTTTTTTTGGAGGAGGGGAGGTATCGACGGTAGGAGGGAGGAAGACAGCAGGGGATCGCGGGTAGAGGGGCTTTTGGATTTGCGAGGTGTGTCGAGGTGCGAATTGACCATTCTTGATTTAATTTTCTTTTTTTTTTATAAATTTTGGGGTTTCATGCTCTATTGAGATTTACATGCCGGATTCGTATCATCTTGTAACAACTTTTCAAGTGTTTATGATAAAATACTATTTCGAAAATTATATAAATTAAAATCGTCTCCATAGTTTTTTTTCAAGTCCAATGAATTTTACTGCACAATTAAAATGAATTAACATGACATATAAATTATAAGCTTATATGTATTAAAAAATTCTTATTCCATTTATGATTTGTGTAGTTTTACAACTTGATTTGAATTTATGTTTTTTTGTTGCAGGTAAGAGTGGAAGTTTCAAAATAAGTTAAGAAAAATATTTCCCTTCTTCAATGTAAGTTTTACGTTCTTTTATTCGTTTATTCATATCAATGTAAACATCTAACAATCGTGAGGTTTTCATTTCATTCCTGTTCTCTTCAGTGTTCAAATTCTGCTGTACATATTTGTGATCGATATTCCTAGACCCGTTATTCGACAGTAAACATATGAAAATTTGTCATGCATTGTTCTTACAATGTTTATTAAAATTTCAAAATAACATGAAATTGATGTCGATACACTGGAGTCATTCAATATATTTAAATTGGGTTGAATTTAAATAATTCATTGATTGCATGATAAGCTAGTGATGAAACTCAACTAATTAATATTTAATAAGATTTTTCTCAATGTGATTTTGAGGCTGCGCGGAATAAATTATTATAATCCATGACAAATTATTGACGATCCATAAAATTATGAGCTTTTCCACCTTCAAAGGAATATTACAATGCACTAATACTGATTTTGCCATTTTAATGCTAATTTAATGAGCTTGCAGCTTTATATATTTCGTCACTGCATTGCATCATGATCTTATTAAATCAAGGTTTACCACATGTACATATAAGCTCCTTATATTTCGCCCTGCCATAAAATTTTAATTATTTCAATAAATTCGTATGTTGACATAAATGTTTTCGATATTAATTATTAAAAATTCTTTACATACGAAAATAAATTTTAAATAAAGACAAAAACATTTAGGAGATCGCGATCTAGATAATATATAGTGATTTGATAATAAAAATACATCACGAATAATATATACTTATAATATTAACGTAACGCGTTGCCTTACCATACACGACTTATTTCACTTAAAAGGTGCAAATTATTGATGATCTTTACAAGAATCGTAAACACTGTACCACTTCGATTTCACGTCGAGTTAAAATATAACTTATTAAGGCATCTTTAATGTTTTGCTAACAATAAAGAAAGAGCAATAGCAAAGGATAGCCCAAATGTAACCAGCCGTAAACAAATTCAAAAACACATCACTTTAACTGGCAATCCATTTTAACGATTTGCAACAACTCATTGAATAAGCACTAATCCATTAATTTTCGATCATCAAATTCAAATCACGCGTAAAATCATTCCTTTGGCAGCGTTTATAACCTATAATGAACACTTCTGTTTATTATTGATAGTATTCGTTTAAAAAAAAATACTTATACTTTTTAAAGGAAGATGCCTATACTTATCTTCAATAAAATTGCTAGAGCAGCATATGAAAATTGCACCATTATTAAGAGTACGGAAAAATGTTAAATTAAAAAAAAAATAAGCCGCCTTACTTAAAGGGAAATATATATAAAAAAGCTGAGTTGATTGATCCCTATGTTTAATGCATGGCAGTAGAAATAGACGGGTATGGAAAGACGGAGATATTTTGTGGGCATTCTCCTTTTTCACAATGTTGTCTCGACGGTTTTGTTTAAAATGTTATTTTTTAATACTGTGACACTTCCCGGGTACAGGAATAAAAGTTTTTCCAACTGGTTATAAAAGTATTATTTTTCGCTCTCAAAAGTCACCCGAAAAAGTAGGAAAACACCATATCGCTCTGTCAGCGAAGTTCTGATGGCAGAGCCAAGCGATACGCATCTCTCTCTCTCTCTCTCTCTCTCTCTCTCTTTCGGAAATTCAAAAAAATTACAAGCTGAAAAAAGGGCAACAACAATTTCTCCGCGTCGGTACCGCGTTTATCCGCTATCGCTCGCATAATAATGAGCCACGTCGAAGGTTCGCAGGAGATAAAAAAGTGAGAGTCTAGCGGCGCGAGAATAAATGTTTCTCTCGTCCTCGGCATGGCGAGCGCATTATTTACGCGACTCAAGTCCTTACAACGTATCGATGTAAAGCGAATGATACTCGCCCAGCCTATACCTTAATGGATTCTTTTTTCACAAGAAAAAACTCGCGCAATCGCTGCTGTCACGAAACGAGCTGTTAAAGATGCCATCGCGAAGGAGCCATAATTATTTCTTGCACTGTTACAAAATAACGTGACAACCCTGTTGATAGTGCGAGTTGCTATAGGTGTTGGATGATTAATTAAAATTGTTTTTCTCTTCTCTCCTGGCTTATTGCATTTTCAGCCAAGGGAAAATAAGTTTACCCGTACTGAGCGGAAGAACCAGAACTGTTTACCAGTTATTTCTGCCTTTTTTATCGAGTCCTTTTGATGCATATGTATATAATGCTAGTGTATATTTTTCATTTCGAATCGTACTTCCATTCAATGAAAAACTAAAAAGAACTTTCTAAAAGATCGGTACATTCGTAATTCATAAAATTCTGAAATGTTCCGTATTTCGATATTGAATTAAAAGCATTTCCCCACATTAGGAAGCGTGCGAGTTTTCTTTTTAACAGTAATAAAACAACCGCATCCCACAGGTGCAAACAGTTTTCGTCTTCACTGCTTTACACGTAGTGCAGTTAGCCATTGAAATAGCAGTAAATAAAAAGCCTCAGCAGAACAAAACTCTGGTCATCGCAGTGCCTGGCCGTCGCCGCGCGTCCCTAGGGAAATTTCAAAAAATGGATGTCAAAACTAAAAGCCAGAGTTAAGGCCAGTGAGCGCCAATGGCGATATTTAGCGTGTAAATTTTTAGCTAGGAAAAGCAGAAAACTGTATTAGATGGACGAGATTTTCCTTTTAATTTCTATTTTCGGTATGTTGCTAATATATTTAGGTATAAACAATGATTAAAACGAAAGACTAATGATTGTTATCTTCTTATTTTGCATATTTAAAAACTTCTTCATATTCTATAAGGTTGCATACAATGTACATATGATATATATGATCAGATTCAGCATTGAAAATTAATATTCAATCAATTGTGATGATCATACTAATTTTACTGTCGATACACCAATAGGTGTTATTAAACGCAAGCTAGTACGCAAAACCGATTCTTTTCACCGTTTAACCGCGCGAATTCTATTTACCGCCGACCCAATCATCTTTTGATGGTCAATTCGTTCCAGTCGAAAACTGCAGCTCACCTTTTTGATCGAACAACGCCTCTGTGTTCATGACGTGCTGTCATTAATCACTACAAACGAATAAACCTCCAATTTACCTAATATACGCGCAGAGGCGCAGTGTTTGTTTTTGTTCGGCAACCTCCTCTATACACAAGCATAAATCTCAACACACAAAGTATTGTATCGCGTATTAACCTCCTCCACCTCTATACACTCGATTACGGCTCTAAATAAGTAATCCCATAATTCTACGGCCGCGGCGCACTGCACCTTTCGATGCATTAATTACGCGCTCGGCCAAGCGCTCATAATGCATTCGAAGTATATATATCGTGATAATCGAGTGCGAGCGAAGGAAGGAAGGAAGGAAGGAAGAGAGCGAAGATAGCGTTTGGCGCCCAACCAGATCCAGAATTGTATCCAATTGCGAACTTTGCCGCGCGCCCGCGTTCTCGGATTCTCTCTCTCTCGTCTCTCGTCTCGTGCTGTGAGTGTGTGTGCGTTATCGCCGTCACCGCCCCGTTGTTTAACCCCACGACGCTGCGCGGCGCTGCAAATGACGTCAAATCCACACGTACATGCATATATACCTACCTTATATATGCTGAGGCTCCGAGAGAGAGGGAGAGAGAGAGAGAGAGAGCACCGGTTAATTGAGGTGGAAACTAGATACGCGCAAGCGCTGCAGCAGCGCGCGTCACTGCACGTCTTTTCGACTAATTCGCTTTTGATGCGAGTGTCGCTCTCTCTTTTTTCTTGGCGAATATACATCATCGCTCGAAACGCGTACAGCCAGCGGGACAAAAATGAATGATTCCGAAGGCGGCGGAGTGGAAATTTTGTGTAGTTTTGCGCCGCGTCGAGCTGCTGCTGGTTACCTGAAGGACATGAATTACCGTGTTAGCGCGGAGAGCGAGAATATAAAGCATTCAGGGAGAGGGATTTTTTTTATGCGTTTGGGCAGAGAGACTTTTTCGCTCAAGGATATATTAAATTTTGAAGCCGGGAGTGCGTGGGTATGTATACATTGTTAACGCGCGTGTTTCGCTCTGTAAATAGGATGAAAAATATTGAATAATAAATGTTTATACGTCACATTTCAGGTGTGAAAATTTTGCAGCAACGGGCGTTTTTAAAAATAGGATTTTCCTTAGAGAACATCTGTGCAAAGGGGATGATGCAGCTTAAACCCGATTACGTAATAGAAAAAAAAACATAGATAATTCTAAGATTGTATCTTACTCGTCCAATGTGGTTATTATTTTATCTTCTCAAGGTAACAATAATCCATCGATTGCTCGAACATTTACTCTTACTCGGCTTTCTCGCAACTATTTATTTCTTCTCTCTCTCTCTCTCTCTCTCTCTCTCTCTCACTCCATTCGGATTCACTTGAACGAATGCCAGGACAGCTTTTTAACAGCCAGCAACTGCGAATCCCTGACCTTGAGAACTGCAAAGTTTCGCTCTTTCTCGCCATGTTACTCGCGCTCACTGCATGCATCCAGAGGTTATGATTGTGCTTACTCGTGTATTTTTCTCTCTTTTGTGCAGCATTCGATTTATTGCTTCATTTCCATTTGCACTGAGTTATTATTGATACTGCATTATATCGTGTAAGTGTGTGAGTGTGTATTTGTATTTGTGGGAAGGGTGAAAAGCATGCACTTTCTTATGCAAATCCGCAAACGGGAAATTCATCGTTGCTTCGACTCTTAGTTATTCGCTCGATTTATGGGCAGAGTTAAAGAAGGTTTTTATTGTCGTGGTCAATACATGCATCTGCTTTCAAAATTGCTGGGAAATAAGATGCATTTATTTAACGAAGTCTGCCATTTACGTTCTGATTTGCATTAAATTAATAATTATTCAGCAGGTAAATTAAGGAAGTTTATGTATAATGTGTCAAGCTAGATAACGAGCCGGGATATTGGAATTGACTACATCATTTTCAGCTTCGGAGCTTATATGCACTTTGTCCAGATAGAATTTTCACTCTTTGAATAAGGAAGAATATTCTTAAAATTTTTCGAGCGGAATTTACGGTTTCCGCGAGAAGAATTTACTTGAAAACAAGTAAATGGCCTTAATACCATGCTCAACCAAGTTCAAAGTCACCCATAAAAATATACGATCCATTTTTATTGGAAGCTACTCGTTCTACTGCAAGGAAAATTTGCTTGGTACAGAGAGTTACAGGTCAAAATTTTACTTACGTTGCTTTTTGAAAGTAAGATTTCAATCTGCGAGAATAAAAGTTCGACGGATCACGCTTCTTTAGTTTTTTTGTCTCACAAAATTTAAATAATATTTTCAAATATTTCGTGTAAATTTCAATTTAGTAAAACAATACAAATCTAGTATTGCAAAACCTATTTTTTTATCTTTTCTTGATTAAAACTTTTGCTGTTTGAGTTGAGCAATCAAAATTTTTTATCCAATTATTTTGAAATGTTTCCATACAAATAGCAATTTTATTATTGATTTGAACTTTTTTTACCCTCGAAAATCTTTTTATTATTTTGCAAAACATCGATGTTTGTAAAATAGTTGTTGGAAGAAAAACAAAACAATTCAACAAAATTTACATAAAGAATTGAAGTACTATCTTAAGTCAATTTGATGATCGAGATATATAAACTGAATTTGTTATATTAGAGATTCTGCATACTCGATGCAGTCACATCTTTTGCAATTCTTTTGGCAAGAGACTTTGCCAAATTTTTCTTGCGTTATAATTTTCATCAAATCAGTTTGAATTATGCATGAGTTATTCTTTACCGCAGGGCTGAAAACTTCGCACATACCTTATAAATTTGTCCATCTGAACGAATTCTCAAAAATGAATTTCGCGCTTTGGTTAGTTTTAACATGATTATTCTAATTTATAATGGAATCTTCTTGAGTAAACTTCAATGTGCCAAAATATCGCATTAATTATTGATTATTAAACTATTAAAGTTGTAAAAATATATTTTTGTCTAAACTCCGTATGGTTTCTTTCTATTTGTTAAATTCCGTCTTAATATATTTCCATCTGCTTTAGAATTACTGAATTTAATAACGCTATGCTGTCGTCGCACAGTTTCCGAAAGTTCCGTACACTCGTAAAGTTGTCATAATTATAACAGTTTAAAGGTCATTGAGATTATGACATAGCAATAGAACTTTAACACTTAAGAGTTTGAATACCTCTTCCCTTGAATTCAAAAAGATGAATTGCGCATTTTGAGTTATATTGCGCAAAAGATATTGTGTCGAAATCCTCTATGAGTGTCGACTATGATTTGCGCGATATTTAAAAACTTTTAGACCCCTCCACGACGTTAACTGTCAACGCACACAAAGTGCCACAGTACTCGAGCATCTACGCAAAACATCTCCGAATGCAATTCGCCGATCGAAAATTAAAGCAATTGACTCGGGCGATAAAACAAATGGGTTTATCAACCTCTCGAAATGGATGAAAGGCACTCGTGTAGCTCGCGCCAATTGTGGAAAATTGAAAATGCATGGTGATATATAGTCTGCCGATTATGAAGCCAATCAGGCCAGCGAATCATCATTGCCTACTCGACATTATACTGTTTCCGATATACATATATATACGATCAACGTGACAGTTTAGACTGACTAATATGAAAAAGATAATAATATGAAAACTTGATGTCTGACATTTTTGTATATATTTTGATTGTCTTTGTTGCACAAGAGATTGCATTATAATAAAGCTCGTGAAGTTGCGTCACATGTCATTAAGAATAAAGGCATAAAGTTTGTAATTGAGCCGTAAAGTTGCCGCATCTTTACATAAACATGGCTACTAATTTGTAACGACTGCCAATGAAAACATTAATTCTTACGGAGATGCCGTAAAATAAATAAAACATTCTTCACTTTAAACCTTTAATGCCCAATATGACCAAAATTCGTCGCTAGTTTTGGGCCTAATACTTTATATCGAATTAGTAATTTAATATTATTGCAAAGCATCTTTCCTAACGTTTTTGGGTCCGCTCTTTTAGAATCCGAGATCAGATTGACACAAAAAACAGTTTAAACAATAGTTTTTTAATGTTTTTCAACAAAAAATGCAAATTTTACCAGTACATTTTTTTTTGAAGCGTGAATTTGGCTTCGATAAATTTATAAAATAATGCTTCAAACTATCCTATCGTGGTCATCGGTAGTTGCTCTTGAGATATGAGTGGTTCAACAATTTATTTCGGTCATAATAAATAAATATGGCAGTTGTTTATATGTGACGTCATTTGCATAATGCGTTATATGTATTTACTCGTCGAGAATGCATTTATATGAAAAAACGTGAAAAGGCGTGAGGCCCAAATCAGGGTTTTTGATTAGAAATACTCAGATTTCATGAAAAGTAAGTTCCACATTACCCGATGCTTTCCTGTTGGTTGTCCAAAATTGGGCCTTACATGAATATTGGGGCCTATAAGGTTCAAACCATGTTTTATATGCAAATTTTATACCTATGTATAAACCTATGTTGTCATATACTTATGATTTTTTCATATAACTGCATTCTCGACGAGTAAATACATATAACGCATTATGCAAATGACGTCACATATAAACAACTGCCATATTTATTTATTATGATCAAAATAAATTGTTGAACCACTCATATCTCAAGAGCAACTATCGATGACCACGATAGGATAGTTTGAAGCATTATTTTATAAATTTATCGAAGCCAAATTCACGTTTCAAAAAAAAATGTACTGGAAAATTTGCATTTTTTGTTGAAAAACATTAAAAAATTATTGTTTAAACTGTTTTTTGCGTCAATCTGATCTCGGATTCAAAAAGATCGGACCCAAAAACGTTAGGAAAGATGCTTTGCAATAATATTAAATTACTTATTCGATATAAATTATTAGGCCGAAAGTAGCGACGAATTTTGGTCAAGTTGGGCATTAAAGGGTTAAACCGCATTTTTCGAATAAAACAATCCAAACCTATGTACAGCATAAATAGTAAATATAATCAAGCAGTAAAGATACTTTAGACAGAGGTTTGTGCAGTAAATGTTTGGATACCATCAAAGTAGCTTAGCGTTTTATCGGGACGGTTCGGTAGACTTTGCATAATGTCGTGTTGGCAAAGTCTGTTTACCTCTGTCGTGTGCAATGCAAGCACTTTTTGCCGGCGCTTACTTCATAAAAGGGCAATGACTTTCCACATTTGCATTCGAAACAATAAAAAACAGAAGCCGCTGTGCACTTTGCTCACCGAAATTATTCATGCGCTACCGCTGGAATCGATAATGTGGAGAAATGTTTCGGCTGACCAAAACGGATGGCTCGTTCGTGATAATATTTTTTCTAATTTATCGATAAAACTTGGTTCTCATCGATCTTATTCGTTTTAACGTTTTATTAGTTTACATTAACTGGACTCTCGAACCCATAGCAATGCAATTAAATAATGTAATCTTTCAATTAAACGCAGTGACATCTTCCCCCGATTTCATAATTAGACTGTACTCTCACTGTCAGTTCAACTAGAATAAAAGCAGCTTTAGCATTTTGAAACTCGGATTTTACCGAATAAACTGTGCCCTTTTCCAAATGTAACTCTACTGTTTTCGGAATCATTTCGCTACGGCGATACACGATTTTTCAATTCCGCGCGAAGCCCCGGAAATGACTCATCGATTATTCCCTGACATTTTCCGCATCAAAACATAAAACGCCCCAAAAAAACATGTGCGCCAAACGGCAAAAAGCTAATTGGCAAGTGAAATGCAGAATCGCTCGCACATACGACAGAGTAGAGCAAAATAATGCGTATGACAGAAGGTTGTGACACACGGCGAAATCGCAATCCCCGGCGCCGCTCTCCGTTCATTTCGAGATTTTCACGCGAAACACTCGCGTCGTTTGCGGCTTCCGAAGCCGAAGCTCTGCAAATACACGTACTATATACGTATACACATACACACACACACACACACACACACACACACACACACACAGACACAGACACATATATATATATACATCGGCCGATACTTCGTCGGTCATTTTAACTAATGATGGATATTTAATTGAAGGCCTCGGCTCGCACGGATTAAATTCAGCGACAGACCAAACCTGCTAGTCTCTCTCGCTCTCACACGTACACTTCTCCGATGCTTTGTTTACGAGTGTGTGTACGTGCGCGTTTGTAGATGCGAATGTAGATTCATGACCGTGGTATCGACCGAATTATATTAATTTTATTGTGTATATATAATCCGCGATTTTACTGGATATATGATTACACATGCAGTTTTGGTTTCGCGTTTGAAATACTGATCTCGTGTATGCGATTTTTGATGTTGCAGGAATTTTATATAAAACGCGTGGTATAATATACGTTGATTCTAAAAATATAAGACTTAATAATGAAACTGATGGATTTGCTCGATGTCCAATGAGCAGAAAAACAAATTTATAATCTATCTTTGAGTTATTTATAACTGGATGAATTGAGATACTGTATATAGATTTAAGACGTCATTTCGGCTTTTTGTTCCATCCGATTTGCACTGATGACGTAGATATGTTATTTTCGCAATGGGATTATAATATAATGAGTTCATAAAATTTTCGCACGTCTTGCTTGCGTATTTCCTATTTTTTAACTCTAAAATTAGAAGTTGAATGAAATCTTAGTATTATTGATTAAGAAAGGTATAAATAAATTGTACTTCTGATAAATTAATACTATAACCCTGTTAGAAATTTTCACGATTTTATCGCGAATAAATCGTGATCTTTTTAACGATTCGCGATTTTTTCGACCATTTTATAGCTAATAATATCCGAAAAACGACATTATTCTGCTGATAAAAAAGACTGATATATCGTGAAAGTAAATAGTAAATATTAATTAGTAATATATAAGTAGTATATACGTGCATAAAATATGTAATATAGATTAGTAAATATTTTATTCAATATCTTTTAATATGTAATTAAGTAATAATATATTTTAATTAATAACATCTAATAAATAATTATTAACTGTTTATTAAACTTTATTTATTTTAAACAATATAAAAATCACAAGAGCGTTGAAGGAAGCTTTGAAGGGAATTCGATTTCACCATTTCTTTGCGTTGCACAGTACGTCACTCAAACCGCTCATGAGTTCCTTGTCCGTTGTACAAAATCCTTTCGAGTTATGTTTACTTATGGTTACAGCTGTACATAACAAACAAAAGTATAAATAAATAAATTTTTAGTT
This sequence comes from Megastigmus dorsalis, assembly GCA_900490025.1. Classification (NCBI taxonomy): domain Eukaryota; kingdom Metazoa; phylum Arthropoda; class Insecta; order Hymenoptera; family Megastigmidae; genus Megastigmus; species Megastigmus dorsalis. The sequence continues at coordinate 540 of UELU01140242.1, read as the reverse complement.
ATTATAATTATATTCTTTTTTCAAAGCCATCAATGTTAATAACTAGTTGAATCTTGGAATCTTGTAACTTCAGACACTAATTTTTTTTTTATACAAATATATACATACTCTCAAAAAAAATTTGTTATTTCTATTTCTCTCTTGTTGCATTTAATATTATTTTGTAGAAGTGTTTTAGTACTCATTGGTAGAGATGGTAAAACTCTTTTTCTTAATATTTGCAATAATCCATCTGCTTTTGAATGAGCTATTTTGCTATTGACTATCCACTTTCTTAATTCAATGATTTCTTGCTCATCTGGAGTGTTGGTGGATTCAATAAATGCTTCATCACTGTCACATACTAGCATTTCGTTACTGTAAGACTTTTGTAGTTGTGAATGTAGGCAACCAAATTTTATACAAGATTCGCATACAAAAGAAGAGGATTGTTGATGAAGTTGGGAGGAATCAATTTCATCCAAGTTCGTTTCACTTTTATCACTGAGCAACAAATCTGCAGTTTCAATAATAACCATACTTTTCTCGTCATCACTAATT
>UELU01140240.1:2749-24150 GCA_900490025.1 Megastigmus dorsalis | reverse complement strand
CTCCCGCGCCGTGCCTGGAGAGTTGACGTGGAACGCCTCATATAGGAATCGAGATTGAACATGATAAAAAAGGGTGTTATGACTTTATGTCAACAAAAGTATATAGGATCATTGACTATCAAATATAATCTAGAAAATGCGAAAACTTACAACACTCCAATGGAGACAAATTTGAAGCTTGAACAAGGAACATAAATCGACGAAAACATAGAGTATCGAAATTTAATCGGAGAACTTCTATACATAAGTACAGGCATGTGAGAGCTCTATCTATGATGCTCAGGGAGACAGGGTGGGGGATAGAGGTCGGGAAAGGTTTTCGGTAGTGAGGGAAATTGACCGGGTAGACTCGGTGATGTAAGTTTAACAATGTTTATTCAGTGAAACTTAAAAACTAATACAAAAAAATATAACAAAAATAAAAGTTTGATTTTTGAAGCAAACAAAAATAATAGAAAAATAAAGGTGTGTTTAGGCGTGGCTGAAATTCGAAGTATCCTGCAACAAAATATAAAAGAAAAGATTTAAAGATCTGAACGTATAAATTTATCGTTGCGGGGTACAGATACGCACGGAATTAGTTATAAACATGTATGCGAGACCGGAGAATGTATTTCTTATAATGACATGTGCTCACGACATATAAGAAATAAATCTATAACGAAGTAGTTAGTATTTAATGCGTGTGCGCACGTATTAAATAACTAATCTGAATTCGCTGGTTACAATCGGAGTTTTACGGATTTCAGGGGAAACTAGGAAATCGTCATGCGTGAGACGTGTGCGCACGACTCATGTAATCCGACTGGACTTCAAATGGAGGTGCAATCAGCCGTGTGCTCACGACGGATCGCTCCTTCCATCTGACATCTAAGGTCCACGGTACGCTAGTCTTGTAGCCGAACGTGTGCGAACTGATTTTCGGCAACGACTGCCGTGACTTTAAGTCCGCTCTCGCATACGCAAAGTATATCTATATATACGCGGCGAGTAGTGGGGCGCGCACTCTGCTAGTGTAGAGAGAGCTCCACTATGCTATGCCTAGCAACGGTTGCTAAGGCGGTCGCCGGTGGGGATAGCGCGTACTCTATGCTGGCACGTATACTGTCTCGCGATATTCTCTCTACTTATTACATTACTTACTTCTTACAAATTTTTAAATAGTTTAAAACTGCAATGAATGCAATTGCATCGTTGCAGAATATTAAAATACTTATATAAAACAAGAGATTTATAGTTAACTTTTACTAACATAAATAAAATTGAACAGATTGATTCCATGGTTGATTCAGATTTTGCGGGAGATCATGTCGATCGCAAATCCACGACTGGATTTTTTATTAGAGTCTATGGAAATGTTGTGTATTGGAAAGCTCAAAAACAGAAAATTGTAAGAAAAAATTCAACTTTTACGGAATATATTGCATTATCCAATGCAGTAACTGAAGTTATATTTATTAAGGATTTATTGAAAGATACTTTTAATGTAATTATCGATAAGCGAATAAAATTTATGAAGATAATTCAGGTGTAGTAGCTATAGGAAAATTTGGTAACTACACAAACAACTTTAAGTACATTGAAGTGCAGCATCATTATGTAAATGAAAATTATGAAAAAGGTATAATCGATATTATTAAAATTGAAACTGATAAAAATGTTGCGGACATATTAACAAAAAGTTTGTGACACGCACATATGTCATAAAATAAAATAAACTGTCTCTATTAAAATAAGTAATTTAAAGTTAATTGTTAAAGTTAATAATGCATCAAATAAAGAATATTATAATACCGTTTAAATAATTAACTGTTAATAGATCGCTTACACTTGACTAATACAAATAATACATTAAAAGTATTATTCGATTTAAATTTAAGTTAGAATTTAATATAAAACCGAAACATTGAATTAAGATTGTAACGGGGTCCTGGCTGGGGGTATGTACGGGATGGTGTGTTGCAGCTGTTCTGTAGCTGTTATCCCCCGTTGCGGCAGGACGTGCGGGCGGACCTTAGCCGCTGGTGCAATTGCACCTCCGTACAATGCCGGGCCCTATTAGCAACGCCGAGAGATATCTCTCTCGGCTTTTCGTAAGAGAGAGACAGCTGCTCTCTCTGTCTTTCTCACTCCTGGGAAATTCGCAGCTGAAAATGATCGCGAAAACGCGAAACCGTACGCCTTTTTCAGCCGTAAATGCCGGCCAGCTCGCCACGATCGGCGAGGGCGGTATTCGCACGTGCGGGGAAACGGGATGTGAGTGAGGTTACGAAATGACACTCATTCAATTCAATTGTGTAACAAAAGATAAAATATATTCAGTAACGTGACTCTAATATACTTCGATAAATTCAACTACAAATTCGAACGCGACGAACGGGCCGAGTTCGCATATACGCGCGCACGCTATTCTTCTGAGCTGCCACGCGGTTCGCCTCGTGGCTTACAATGCTCCGGCGTCGCTATTCTCGTGCAGGTTACTCAACGACGAGTAACCTGTCGTAATCGCGTCACCGTCGGCCAGCGCGTGTCCGCACTGGCTTTCACGACGGGCTTATCCGATCGCGAGAAAACGAAGCACACTTACTTTGTGCTGCCGAGCGTCGGGATCGGCACGTCTCTTTCTCTCTCTCTCTCGCACTCCCTCGTCCAGGCGGCTCGCTTGTGGACGCCGCGCGGCCACCGCTGCCCATTGATCCCACGGGCTCTCCTGCCGCTATTTCCGCTCCTGGAAGGCTTGGGAGTAGTGGATAGTGGGGGGGCTTCGTGCCTCCACCACTGCACCGTCACACGCACGTGCACTCCGCGCTAGGCCGCTCGAAAATTACGCCCATGCGGGAGCAAACGCGAACACGTGGCGTACGACCGGAGAGACGAGAACAGTATGGCCGCTTCCGTTCGGCCTTCTTCCTCGTTCTCTCTCTCGCCCGCGCGCGCCTGTCGTACGCGCCGTTCCACTCGCGTGCGGAATTCAAACGCGCTCTGCCGTTACAAGATACACAATGAGTGCGAGAGAGAAGGAATGAGAGCGCCAGATGTGCGAATCGAGCACACACACGCGCGCACACCATCAAGCCGCGAGACGTTCGCGCTAATCAAACCGACACCTGCACGAGAGAGCCACACCGATAAGGAGAAGGGGAAATCTCCAGATGTGCGCGCCCCAGACAAGTATATAAGCGTGCCCGAATCCGCACTGAGTTACCACTCTTGTACTAACTCATCAGCGTGAATGAACCTCTCATTAACATTAATCCTTTTCTTTAATACTTCAAGTCCCGTCAGTTTAAAGGTTAATAATACTGATAGTCTTTGTCTCCCCCGCTCACTTGTCGTCGGTTACACACATGCTATTCGTGGCCAAATTCGAAGCGGTTCACTGCAAAATGAGTGGAACAAAATTAGATGGTGTAAGGGTAAATATTAAAAGGAACAAACTGAATAGCTTGTAGAAGCAGCGGGCGTTATCGTATCAGATACAGGTTGTGGCATAAAAAAAATAGAGGAATTTCAACAATATTACACGCCTTTTGCGATTGTTGTTTACTCGTTTAAAAATTTTGCTCCCGGATACAAACCCTTATACGATGGTGCTCAATTTGTACATAATGCTGGTAATGTTGTTAGATACACGCTCAGAATAATGTATTATGAAGAAAAAAAGCATTATCAGTCTATTTTAAATTTACTTGCAGTTTCCGGCAGTCGAGCGTACTGCGTAGCTTGTAATTTGAAATGTACTCGACAGGAAAACCATAAATGTCCGCAAAAATGTTCGCAATGCCTGCAAAATTTATCTGGGAAATTAATGTAGGCAAGATAGAATGCACGCAATGCGGGAGAATATTTTTTGGACAATTGTGCTTTTCAAAGTATTTAGAGGCAAAATCTTTCCACAAAAATCATACAGTCTGCGAGAGTAATAAAATTTGCAGGAAAAGCTGTAAAACGATTCGAAGTAATTATAAAATGCCGCACGATTGTAACATTATTTTCTGCAAAATTTGTAGTTCAAGGAAACCGTTGGATCATTTATGCTACTTACAGCCTATTAGCGAAAATAAACATTGTAAAAGCAATAAAGTTACGCTATATTTATTTTATGACTTTGAAACGCAATAGTCAGAGAGGGTAAGTGGCGATGATAAAGTAAGGTTGCAGTGCCAACTTTATGCGATGTCCACTAAGTTTGCACCGCTTGACTGGACGATAAAAACATATCAAATATGTGCGACGTTTGTGGTGTAAGGGAATACGTATTTGTCGCGGCCGCTCATTCAAAATAAGCGCTGCTCGGGTCAAAGGTCGCGCTTAACTGACGCGGCACAAGTCTCGTCAAAGACTCGCGCTGCGGTCAGTCATGGCGAAACGTCCCCTGCCTCGCTTATCGGCGCGGAAAAGTATTCTCGCGCCTGGAGCTCGCTCTCTTCCGCTCTAGCCGCGGCCTACTTCGGAGCACCTACGCGCGACCATTCTCCCGACTCCTACAACGTGGCCACGTGGTCGGTCTACACTTGCTCAACTATTCTCACTAACCACCCAAGTATTTTTATATAATTTAATTTAAACATTGCTAGTACAATAAATTTCAATACAATTTATATGCACAGTAACTACAATTATTTCTACGCACAAAATTCATCCTATCCTTAAATTCCTCTGCTCGGAATTGCGGACGTGATTTCCCGGGAGTTTTCTCCGCTCGTCTACACCGAGCAGGAAAGGGCAACGCACGCAACAGTATTCAACACTGATCCTGTTAAGCAGCTCGTGGATCTGCCTCTGGAACGCAGAAAAAGTGTAAAACAAACAGTTTATATAGCTTACAATGCCCAAGGTTTTGATACGCAATTTATCCTGCAGCACCTGGCAAAACGTCGCAACATTAGAGATAATAAGCCAGCGATAATTTTAAATGGCTCGAAAATAATTTTAATGGAGATTTTATACGTGAAATTTGTCGATAGCTTAAACTACCTCCACATGAGCTTGAGTGCTCTACCGAAAGCATATGGCTCGGGAAGTATTGAAAAAGGTACATTCCCCCACCTTTTCAATACTCCTGAAAATCAGAAGTACGTGGGTTCAATGCCTCCAATATCAGCATATTCACCGGACTCAATGGGCGTGAAGGAACGTAAGGAGTTTTTACAATGGCAGAGCGAAAAGAGCCATCAAAACTATATATTCAATTTTCAAAATGAAATAATAAAATATTGTAAGCAAGACGTTATATTGCGGTAAGCCTGTCTTGCATATAGAAAAACGTTCATTGCGTGCGGGTTAACGGATCCATTTGCAGAGTGCACAACGATTGCATCATCTTGTATGAGGGTATACAGAAAAAAAATTCTGAAACCTGATACCATAGGTAGTATTTCGCAGGGAGGGTATAGACTGTGTAACAAACAGTCTTTAAAGACCCTTCAGTGTCTCTGCTGGATGTAAAAAGTAATGAACCAACAAATTCAATGTTCATTGCGATCTACGGAAAAATGACTGCTGGAAGCTCCTCTAGCGGACGGCTATTGTGTCAAACTGTCTGTTATCTGGCTGAATTAATGGATGATAATCAAAATATCAATTGTTAAGTTGAAACCAAATATTATCAAAGTATTAGTAAGGTCCAGGTACAGAAATAGTAAGACCTACAAGTGCTACGTTGAATACAAGCCTAATACAATCGGATATAACGGTATTTTTCGGCACGCATGCGACTGTGCGAATGGATTACGAACTGTAGGCTCTTGCTCACATATCGCAGCAGTTATATACTATCTCAGTAATGCTAGATATCAATCCAAAATTATTAGACCAGCAAAAATTCTTTCTGATATGTTTTCCACCATCGATATTAATCCAGTTATAGATGAAGATAGTGATGAAGATTAAGTATAATATTGTAACTAAAATTGATAATGTTAAAGTTCTTGTAAATTTTAATTGATGTGAATTTATCACATTTACATTGACAATATGTAATTATCTTATTATTTCATGAACTAATTGAATACACGTATTTATATTTTTTTATATCTATTATTCTAATTTCTACTAAAATTATTTACTTACTTAAGGATATTATTTTATTAGATTAATTATAACGAATTTGCGATTGAATCGATGATTCAATCGTTAATTCAATTGTACGCTCGATCCGACGGCGCGCAAGCACCGAGGTTGATGAGCGGGACAGCGAGCGTGGCGCGTGTCGCGCGAGAGAGAGTGAGATAGGCGCTCTCGCGAATTAGAGAGAGACGGCGCGATAGGAAAAGTCGATCGCGTCGTCAGATCGATTTCCGCCGCGATAGAACATGGAGCAGAATATATAGGCCGCTAGCTGCGCGACGGGAGAAGTGTGTGTGCATGTGTGTGAGTGTGTGGATAGCCGCCCACCACTTCCTCGAGTAGAGCTGCACTGGACTGCAGGCCAGTGTACCTTGCCGTCAACAGCAGAGCGAGAGAGATAGAGAAAGAGAGTGCCGAGACAGAGTGCAGCGCAGTACGAGTAAGTACTCTGGTACTATAGCGACGGATCGCAAGCGGCGATCCGTGTATGTGAGAGTGTGTGACTTTCCCGCGCTTACTGCCTTCTCGATTCGCGAATAATTATTGTAGTATATGTAAAACACAGAATATATTTTATTGGTTTTAATTCGAGCATTCGTTATTTGAGTAGATTGTCCCTATTTAATCCCGCGATTACCGCCGCCTCCGCGGGCACAGTGGACAAGCGTTTCCACTGTGCAAAAACTCAGTAGCTGGTATCGTGAGCACAGCACGGTGCTCTCGATCGGATAAGTCCGAGCAACGGAAAGCGAGACTTGCCAAGAGAGTCTCGCATTTGTACGAGAGCTGTTTTATCAGATCAGCGGGGAAATTCAGTGTAGATTTTCCGCTGCCCGCTGCCCGTTATATAATTAATAATTTCAAAATGATACGAAGTTTTTCTGTACTTGAAATTGGCCGAATAGGCTCTTTGTAGTTACAGGGAAGTAATACTTGACTTTATGAACTATTAGGAGTTGGGAAAAATTTCTAGACTACTTTTTGGTATTCTTGCATACAGGAAAAGGGTCCTAGAGTATTTTTAGATGTTTTAGTACCTACTGAAGTATCTAATTTTGGAATTATGTGCTAAAAACATGGGAAAAACGCGAAAAATAACGGTTTTTTCAATTTTTGAGCACGTTTCGGTCAAAAGTACGGGAAAAAACAAATAAAAAATGATTATTTAGATGTTAGCCAAATATGACCTTCATAGCCTAAAAAATCATTGAAAATTTCAATAATTTTTTCTGACTCCGATTTTTATCCAAAAAATCTGAAAAAAATCAGGCTATTTTGTAGCAAAAACTCTGATATCCATGAATTTTTTCAGATTTTTTGGAGCAAGCAGTAAAGCAGGAGAAATTATTTTCTAAAAACACGTTTTTTACGATTGTGGTACTCTATTGGCAACTAGGGGTCTGAAAATTTAGGTGAGAGAGCTTCCAAATATGCTCTTTTGAATGGCTAATCCCCGATAACGATTCACTCTTAGGCAATTTTAACATTGTTAACCCGCTATAGCATATTGTAACTTTTTTGGCTTTATTAGATAAAGCGATGTAGATTTACTCAGCTAAAGTTAATTAGTCATTATTTACAACAGCTGCTTAAATAAAATTGTATAAATCAACTTACCTTTATGAACGTATGGTTGTTCTGATCCACAATGCAGCAGAAAACAAATTTTTAATTAATTGATTTTGTATAATATATGATGAAAATAAATGTTTTTGGTGTAATATAGAATTATAAAAATCTAAGTACAAGAAGATGGAAACCAGAAAATAATAATAAAAACAATTTTTAAACAAAAAATATCATACATGCGTAATTAGTGTACATGTGAAACACGCACGATATACACATGCGTAATAAATAAGTTTCTTTTCTTGCTTTTCGACTTTCTAGATTTTTTAATTTTTTCAGTATCTAAGGTCATCATTTCATCGTCTTCAATTTAGGAACCGGACAATTATCAATTTTGGCTATTAAAGCAATGCTTTATATTTAGATATTTTGTTACCCACATATGAGATTTTTGAATTCCATGATACTTTGTCATTTCAAACCAATCAAGATTTTTAGTTGTCTCTATTTTTCTAAGTCATCGTTTTGCAAATCAATTATTTTAGTTGCACCAGTATAATTTTAAACTCATTTTACAAAATCATTAGCATTTTGTATAGCTTTTTCAAAGGGCTTTTAGATATTATGAGAAACAGCGTAATGTTTTATAAGTTCACCCACACTATCCACAGCTCCTTTATTGTGTCCAGTAGCAGAAACCCAGCATTCTGTATCATAAGGTACTAGTTTCAATTCATACAGCTGAAACTGGTTTTTTAAATGACTAGCGCTAGCCCGCTCTTATAGAAACTGGTGAAAAGTAAATTAGGAAAAAGGCATTTCAATGAATCTTCAAGATCATCAAGTATCTTAAAAAATACTTAGCAGATTAATAAGCATCATTCTAATACCTTCCAAAAAAGTTTGAACACTGAATTCTGGTTCTCGTATTTTTTTTTGACAAGTAGCGAGGGAAAAATTAATAACTGTAAATTAGTAACAGTAAGTAAATAATAAATCAATAATAAATTAATAACACATATTTATTCAAAACTTTCTACGAGATGCCATGTGAGTATTTGGTCAATTCTGAGACAGGGGTAATAGCGAATAAATGATGCTAATTTCCTAGATCAGAACCCAAATTGTTTTATTTATTGAAGTATTATGTCATATATTAGAAAAATGAAATTACGAATATTGCACGGTAGGAATGTAATACAGTTGATTAATTTATATTATTGTTTCGTCGTGGACGATCTATCACCATACCTTCTATGGTATGCGTGATTATTTTATTTATTCTATTTAATTTTTTATTCTTAGAACCGAATTTAACGCGTTGATTTTAATTTCTTTTATTTATTGATGATGTTAATTTATTTTTTGCTATAAAAGAGAACACACTATTTTTGGGAAAAAGCCTTTCGGCATAAAAAATCCAGATTTATTCATGAAATGTGGAAATGTACATTAAATTAAACAGGAAAGAGAATTTATGATTTGAGAGAATTTTAATTATTAAACAGTAAGCCGTAGCGGCTACGTATTAAACGCACGCACGCAGAACACAATAAACCGTTGAGGCTTATGCGTCTGTAAGACGTTCTAAGCCGTTGAGGTTATGGATGAACGTTCGCCGCACGCACGCAGAACACAATAAGTCGTAGAGACTTATGCGTCTGTAAGACGTTCGAAGCCGTTGAGGCTATGGATGAACGTTCGCCACACGCACGCAGAACACAATAAGTCGTAGAGACTTATGCGTCTGTAAGACGTTCGAAGCCGTTGAGGCTATGGATGAACGTTCGCCGCACGTTAATTCCACGTGGTCGCGACGCGCTAATAAAGATGGCTACTCGCGCGGGAAGATGAAACTTCCAAGTCGTTTGGGTTGCGCAGTACCTTGTTCGTGCGACTTTCTAATAACAGGGAGAAAAAAACACGGAGCCTTCAAAACGCGTGCGTGTTTCGTGATGGACTGCCGAGAACTGAGAGCCGAAAAGAACGCTCGCCGGAGCCGGCACTCGCATGTGCTACTGTCGCGCCCTCACGGTGTCGGACCCGACCAACGCGTGGTAATGCTGAAGCTGGCTCGCGTGGTGTTGCCGGCTGTCGCGCCGCGACATTCACACACTGACACACACACACACGGACGACGCTGCCTGTTACGACGGAACAATTATTTTGCATTTATTTTGTAATACAGTATAGTACAAAAACTATACAATTTATACTCAAAGTCAGAAATTCTGCAATTGAGTATTTTAATCCCAGAATAATATTAACTGATGCATTTATTTACCGTGGTATGCAAAGGTGGTATTCTGACAATGTATATTTATAATGGGACTATCAGATAGAGAAAAAAATGTTAAAGCATACGTAACTTTCTCGTTTTCCAATTAAATGTGTATTGAGTCATCGGCGATTGAATATTAAGAAATTCAGCCAATCATCCGGCGACTGGTGCCTGCTTTACTATCAAAATTTTACAGGAGCGAGAGAAGGGGACTCTTTTTGTAATTTTTATACACCAGTAGCTCGATAATTATGCCTCTAATCGGAAAAAGGGAGAGTCATGTCTGTCTTGGAATTTGTTTTTCCATCTTTATAGATAAGAAATAATCTTAAAAATAATCTTGTATAATAAGGATAATATTTTTTAAAGAGTCTCAGTTACCCCATGATCGACCTTTACGAGCCAACACTAACGCACAATACAAAGAGTTTATGTCATGGCATAAAGATCCAGACTCAGTGGGTATAGACGCATTCACCGTACCGTGGGATAAGTTAGAATTCTATGCATTTCCCCCATTTTTCCTAATCTTGAGAACTTTAAGAAAAATTATAATTGACCGAGCGGAAGGAATTGTAGTCGTCCCAAACTGACCAACACAGCCATGGTTCCCCCAGTTCAAAGCTCTTGCTATTTCGAAAATTTTACTACTCGAACCAAATACTAAACTGCTCATTTCTAATCAGGCAGACACATCCACTGGCATCGACGCTTACCCTAACTGTGGCGAAATTATCAGCGAGGCCCTTATTAAGAAAAGGATTCTCAGCAGAAACGACTTCCTTGATAATGGAGTCAATTACCAAAAGCACTTTAAATCAATATAAAAAACCGATTCGTCTATGGTGGCACTACTGCCGAGAAAGTAGCGTACCAATGAATCTCGCTCAGGCAAACCAGATAGTTGAATTTCTCACCGGTCAGATTAACAGTGTGAATTCCTACAGTACACGTGGCATGTACAGGGCAGCACTCGCCCTCATTTTACCAGAGCAGATGTCTAATGATCCTGTAATCACGCGGTTTTTTAAAGGATTGGCCAACAAAAATCAAAATGAGCGAAGTATTCAGATATTTGGGATCTAGACGTGGTAATTAGACACCTTGTTACATGGGGCTCTAACGATAGCCTATCGTTCGAGAAACTAACAAAAAAATGGTCAGGCTGTATCAAAGACATGTTGATACAAAGGGGGGTAAATAAAACGGTATTTTCAGCGCATAGTACGCGACACGCTTCGACCTCGGTCGCTGTACGACGAGGAGCCAACAAAGAAACTATCAGAATAGCGACTGGTTGGAAACAAAAATCGTCAACCTTCGAAAATTACTATAACAGACCCCTAATGGATGATCAAAATTTTGTTGCTTCTGTGTTTCCAAAAAAGAAGAATAATGTTACCTAACAATAAATAAATTAATATTAAAAAGATTAAGTAAAAGCTTCTGAGCTTAAGTTTGCGTATACTTGTTTAAGTATAATTGTGAAAAATATCTTTAAACATCTACCATATGATCTAGAGGGCGAGGCAGTGAAATACAATTGAATAATCGAGTGAACTTACCTGTAAGTGAAGCTTGATTGTAATTGTAACAGCTGCCTCGTCCAAATAGATCAAAACCCGCCCGAAAAAAAAACACCCAGACCCTAAATTTCGCAATATAAATCATATCTTTAAAATAGAATGACGGAAATAGGCAACCCGAGAGAGGAGAGGACGCCGCGCCGTGGAGGCAGCGCATCCTGACGACCAAACCTAAAAATTCTTTTAATTTCGGATAAATCTGTTAAAATACTGTGTCGGAAAGCATAGGAAGTAGTGGTACTACCATTTGATCTATTTGGATGAGGCAGCTCATACAATTACAATCGAGCTTTACTTACAGGTAAGTTCACTCGATTATTCAATTATGTGTAAAGTGTAATTATAAAATTTGACTAGTCCTGAAAATGGAATGTAAAGGATTTCGAATCGCTTCGAAATCATAAAGAAGATCGAACGAAGTCACTAAATGGATGCAAAGGTAAAACTTAATGGAGTCAATATAGTTATACCTTACTATTGCAAGGGATTTATCAATTTGATGAAAGTAGTAACTCAAACCCAAACCCTAAACTTTTACACCATAAGCTCAACGTTCTCGAGTTGAGCATTTCAAACACATAAAACTATTCTCGACTATCCTCAGCGTTTATGTATGTAAAATTATTTAAATCTGGAGATTCTACACCTAGTAACCCGACGTTCCAGAGGTCAGTATTATATTCCGTAACAAATTAGTTACTAAATATATTTTAATGTAAGTTATTGAACAAAATTAATAGTTTGAAAAAAATTGAACCTAAAACCTTATCGGGTGTTCCAATAATGGAAATTTTTTTTTCCATGTGTAAATGTAATTTCCGTACGCCAAAGAAACTAGAAATTGAACGGTGCAGTAACGAAGATATTCGAAAATAAAAAGCGAAAATAAATTCGTTCCACTTCCATTTAGGAATGGAGGTACTCCATTTTCGAATGGAGATTATCCATTTTTTTCGAGCTATATTACCGTGTGAAATTGACATGCTATTTTAGTATTTTCAAAACTGGGCAACATAAATTTTTTTTCTCCCTGCTAATGTAGGTACGTAACTTATAAGAAGTAACTGAAAATACGCGAATGCAAACAAATAAGTATTTATTTCGTGTTATATGAATTATAATAAAAGTAAATAATTTTTTTTATATTTCTACGTTTTTCTTATTATTTTTTTTTTAAATATCAAGTATTTTATTTCATTTAGTACTGATGAGTCATTAAGTTGTTAGCAACTCAAGTTCTTTTTCTTCTTCATTATGCTCTCTAGACGTAACAAGTGGAGGCCCCTCCTTAATACGGATTAGTGCAATATTTAATTGGCGAAGATTTTCCTTGCATAATTTTTAAGCAAGCATGAATACTGATAAGAATTCTACAAGTGCACTTAATAACGACGCAGCTCGCCTTTTACTAAAGCATACTTTAAGAATAGATTAGGATGTAAAATTCGGCTCACTTGAAGACGCGTTAGCTTATTTTAAAAACAGACACGACAGCGGAATAAACAGCGACGAACTTAAAGACGGCTCTAAAAAAATAGTAGAGTCAATTATAGAGGTATTAAAAAACGACGTAAATCCAGACGACATTATTGAGTGGTACGGAGATAAATATTTATTACATGAAATTGGGGAATTAATTAGTCAAATAATAAATCCAAAATCAACAATAGAGAATATAATTGAAAAAAACAGGGCAAAAACAATCGCGAGTTTAAAAAAAATGCTATCAAGAATTACCAGTAACAAAAGATGGTAAAGATTATTTCTTATTACCAAGAACTCACATTTTAAAGCAATTCGGGACCGAAACTACGTGCAATCTGTTGATTCCACCTATGCTTTTACTCGGAGACGACTAGTTTACTGTATACCTCATGGAACGATTAAAGGAATTAAGCCAATGATTTTAAAACCATCAACTACAAATAATTGGACCTATACGAATCCAATAGCATTAGCGAAAAGCGGTATTTACACGCAATCTAAAATTCAGGCATTAAAACAGCATTTAATGTTCCCCGTCGAAAGAGCAATGTTAAACTCAATAGCATTAGGTATATCAGGTAAAGGAACAGATAGAAGCGGCATGTCTGTAGCTAGATTACTTGATGAAGAAGCCATAAATGAAATAGCAGCAAATACCGGAAAAAGAATATGGTTACAAGTTATGTCATTTGGCTTATTTAGCGCAGTGATAATAGGAATAGTAATGATAGGGCGAATGATTAAATTCATGATTGATACCGTGATACACGGGTATGCATTATATACTCTATATAGTTGGTCAATTCACATTATAGGGTCCGTGTTGAATTCCGTCACGCAGCTACTACTGCACGCTGCGAGGGACAAGCCTACTCGTGAGTAAGAGAAAATAGTGCCGAATAGAAAAGAAACTGCAGGTAATCGCCGTTGTACATCGAGCCCGGCTGCTGTGGCATCGAGCGGTCTACCTGAGGCTACTCGAGCTCAAGAGGTAGTAATATATATATAGAAGGCAAAGGAGGGGAAGCAGTACGGTATAGCACACACAGAATTGTAACCACACTTTCTTAACGATCCAGAATTACCATCATTATATGTGCAAGCGAATAAAAATCCATCTTGGAATAGGAATAATTAATTACTAGCACTTAATTAAATAATCTACATTTTTACTAGAATAATAGGGGAAAATAAGTTGGGTAAATTATAAACAAAAATGTATCAACTAACCGTCTTGGAAAAACATAAAATATTTGTAGAACTTTTATTGCTAAACCAAAAAATTACTTGGGCATCGCAATTGCGTGACGAAAGTTTATAACAATACAGCAACCGCATGAAAGTTATGCTGAATAGCTCAATTAGAGAAAAGGGGTCAGCTTGGTCTAACGGAAGTAATATACTCCGACGAGAAATGGGAAAAATTAGCACTGGAGACCTTTTAGCAAGGCATACGGTCTGACGTAAAAGAATACATGTGCGAAGTAAAACTCTTTTCTAACTATTACAGCAGGCACGTTGCAATCAAAACCATTTAAACGATTTAAAAAGAATGTGATTTCATTCTCAAAGTTGTTAAGCCTTGCTGGACATGTAAGTCTACTAACCCTATAATGAGGAAACATTTCTCGATGTTGAAGGGCAGAATCACATTTACATGTTGATGTAAAAACAATGCCATCTAACACAATGATGTCTTTGTTTTTTGGGTGTCTTGAAATCGGTTGCATTGAATTTGTAAATGTTTGTGTGCCTCTTCACCCTCTATTGAAATATAATAAAGCTTTATTGTTACCTAAATAATTGATGTCGCCATATGACATTCTATAATAATTATTTTTTTGCCTAGCGGGACGAAAGTACCACTTTCCCGCCCGGGGCAGGTTTGAGACAGTAGTAATTTCGGCCTCGCTCGGCAAAAAAATAGTATACACACCACGGGAAGTAAACAAGAATGCCTCAGATCGCATGTTTGTCACCCTCGCCTTCGGCTCGCCTTCGGCTCGGGTGACAATTTCCATGCGATCTGAGACCATTCTTACTTTTCCTCCCTAGATGTGTAATGTACTATTTTTTTCAATCTTGTTTCCTGGAGAGTTTGGACTAGGTTTAGTTAAATTTTTTTTGTATTATTTTCTGCTATCTCGTCAATTTTTGAGAAAACTGTTTCAATTTGTTCGTGGTCTATTTTGATGGCATCTTTGTTGATCTTGATGGTCTGATCTTCTTTTACGTAGTGTATGCTTAATACCTTTTAACTTGGTATTAAGACAATACATGCATCTTGTATCTAAATTTGCACCGGAATATGCTTCCAAAATTGCTGTGTATGGTCCGTCGTGCAGAAGCCCGTGTCGTGGAGTCACTAATGGAGCTGGCGAGAGAAGCTGAGCTCATCAGTACAGCAGGTGAGGCGTTTAGACCTCCACCGTCGCTACAGAATACTGTGATGCCGGAAGTGGCGTATAAGAAGCCTCAAAAGCTTCCGACAGCCAAACCTGTAGTCTCTGGCGTAGATACAAAAGTGGCAGCGGTAGGCCAGTATCAGCCGGAGACAACGGCATTTGCTGAGCTGCTCATAGAGGTCAAGATGCTGACCGAACAGCTCAAGCATCGAGCGCGGAGCAATTCTCCAGATGCGCTGATGAAGCGATAGGGCTATTGGAACTCCAAAGGACGACCAAGCTCTCCCATAAACAAAGAGACGAAATGAGAACATACTCCACGTCCAGATCCGGCCAGCGATCTGCAAGGCCGGAAGCAAATGAAATGCTATACGTACGAGAACCTGGGGCATATGGCTAAAGATTGCCGAAGCAATATGGCTGATAACGGAAGGAGGAGCAGGCAGTAAGGGTCGCTGTGTCTTCTACGGTCCCGTCAAAGTCCTCTGAGTCGGCTAGAGGGGTCGACAGAAATTATTCAGAAGTAGTAAATACTTCTGAACAGCATAAGGGGTCGTCAGCGCAATGTTCCGATCCTGACGAAAGCGAGGACCGATGGTGGCTGCAAGTCCACATCGGTGGCTACAGGATTCGATCATTGTTTGATCCTATAGCAGCACACACAGTAATGGGATCTGTAGGATTACAGATCGACAGTGGTGCGGTCGAGAACTTCGACCAAGCTATGGCAGAGGTGCAAGAATGGCAAACGGTCATTACTCCGCCATCGGAGGCTGTGTGATTTCAGATGAAAATTGGATTGGCTACAACCCACGCCAGTCAACAACTAAAATGATAAGGAGCAGGGTTCATCAGCGTATAACTCTGTTATTTGTGGGCCGAATCATTTCAAATAATTTGTAAAAATAGTTCAAAATATATAAAAAATGTTCCTAAAATGCTGTTTCATTCTAATTGATTCTTCCTTTCCTTTTAAAAAAAATCATGAAAAAACAATAAAATCAGTCCCCTAACGTGTTTTCCCCCCATAATTCAAAGGTCTATCTATAAAAAGCTATTACATGTGCATCACAATTATTATTTTTATTTTGTACTATTACTTTATTTTTCACAAAAAGTACTTCCTAATAGCTTTAAGGAAATCCAGGATCCACATCGTTGGTTATGTTTTCGTCAATAATATACGAATACCTATCAATTAGAGTATTTACAAAGTGACCCTCTAAGGTTGAAACAGTTAAATGTTTACGTGAATATTTACTTATCTAACAATGAAACGTTTTTGGGCATCCAAAAAGAGTAACGTTGTTTTGTTGTTTTAGAAAGGTTTATTGACTTATTTAATAGATCACATTTACTTATTCAATAAGTTACATTTTTTGACTTTTTCAATTAGTGGATAGTTACTGATTTTCAGTGCTCGATATTTGACTACACCTTTAAGGGGAGGTGGTAGCCACAGTTGCATGATACAGTCTTCTCACCGAGTGCATATTGCAGTAACGAATCCATTCGAGTGGTCACATGGGGCAAATATCGCGTAAATAGTAAGTATAGTGCTTAATGCAGCCATAAGGTATGTAAAGCATCACAAAATCTATATACATCGTTTGTTCCTTCTTGTGTTTCAAAGATATAGATTTACCAACAATGTTATTCTTATGTCTTATGATTTATTGCTCGACCTCTGTGTAGGCCTATATAGCCACTGTGTATGCATCATGGCTGCCCGGCTTCGCGAGCCCGATCGCGCGTGTTGTGCCGCGGCATTATTAAGTACTACATGTACTATATGTACTATTTACACGTTATTTGCCCTATGTAACCATCAGAAACGATTCGTTACTGTAATATGCAGTGTCTTTGACTGTGCTTTTTCTCTGCAAGTGCCTATGATTGTTATAGTTAAAAAAAATGTGTTGCTGTAATAGGATTTCTTCACCTTACAACAGCGCCACTCAATGAGGTGACTGTATCATGCAACTGTGACTACCGCCTCCCCTCAAGTCAATATTTAATTATAATCAGTAAAATTTAATTGATTCAACTTATGAGTGTATACAATCGTAATTTGTATTATCTGCAATCTCTTGAACAGTAGTGAGATCTCGGCCCCTAAAACTTATCTTTAAAAAGGTAAAATCTTGGCATGTATGAAAGTATACTTTCTCCCATTCGTCTAATTGTCTCGTACAACATTTTGTGTTTTTAAGTAAATACCTACTTATTTATTTGGGATTTTAATTTTTCAATTCAGTATTACTATCTACATATTAATAGCACTTTATCTGAACTGAATGATTCAACTTTGCTATTTCCTTTTTTAACTAATAATTTTTATAAAGAGGATGCTCAACCCCATATATTCAAGCTTAGACTTCACGTTACATTTAATAACTCCTACCAATTAAATTCGCGGTAGTCGCAGACAACGCTTACATAAATATTTTATAGGTAAATTTTATACTGTTAGATAGAATTAGAAAACATTAAAATTGCATAATGTATATAACCCGCAATAATCTTTATGAAAGTAGTGAAATCTATAAAAATTTCCTTTAAGAAGGTAAAAAATATGGCAAGTATGACTTTTCTTCCTGAGCACAATTAAATTTATTCTTGAACTAAATTCTACTATAAAATAAAATCTATTTGGTCACTGCATATATAGTGTCTGTCCGATAGTTGTCAAATTAAATTCATATTTTTAATTAAATTATCAATTCTTTATTATAGTTTCGATACAATTGTAATTTGAGCTTAAGAAAGTTATGAAATCAAGTTTGAAATTATTGTCAAGCATTCTTTTTGTCTCAATAATTTAAATTAGATAAATAGTTTTTTATCAGCTTTCAGGTATCTTACAATTTCTTATGACAAAATTTAACAGAAGAAAGTTCTGTTTGTATTAGCAGTTTTTAAGTAATTAGTTAGTTCAATATTTTTTGTCGGTTCATTTTTGTAAAATATTCTTAATCTTAAAATGACCACGAATTCACTCGGCGGCACGACGTCAGACAGTTTATTGGTGGACTTACGTCAGGCTTATGTACATTATTTATATTATTAATAAATACTCGATAAATTTTAATTTTAGACAAGCTTACCTCTTCGAAAATGTGTATTTAATGACCATAAATAATGATACTATTAAACCCACCAACAATGAAACAATTTTGCCTAACACATTATCATTAACCCGCCTTAGTTAACCGAGAGGATAAAAATTAATTTACTCTATTTAAATGGTTTATAAATTTTCAGACTACATTTTGTATTACTAACCAAAGGAGAAGTTGTGACGTATTATAGGTTACGAATTTAAATGTTAAAACATATAATGCACTGTAACAGGGTATTTCGGGGAGTAACTACTATACGGCGAATACTCACCCCGGGATGTACCGAGCACGGCCAATGGCAACTCAAACCACGAGTTGCCGTGGCCTATTACAACGTGAGAGCTCCGTGCTCTCATTTCTTATTCTCAGTGTGTCTGTGTGCGTGTGTATCCTCACACACGCACCGCCGGCTCTCTTTGCCGGACTCGGACGCTCAGCTTATCGCTGCAAGTCTCGCGGAGAGTTGCCGTAATTGGGGCTTAGATACGAGAAACGAATAATGAGCGAAGTCGATGGATAATATATAAAGACGTGAGACGTTTATTTGCCCACAAAAATATAGATGCAAATATCTCGCAAGGTGTTAATGTGTACGCGCCGACCGACACCGTCGAACGCGCACACTTCAATTTGAATTCGAGTGTAACAAAGACGAAGACGGTTGGAACGAACGCCGATCATTCGAATATTCTACTTTCCGAATATAATATTCCGGTGAATATTATATTCGGTAGACGCGTGTGCAGCTCGGCTACACTCGGAGACTCGCTTTGTCTCCGACGTAAACACGCCGGTGCGTGTTTATTCGGGCGACCTGCAAAGCTCGTACAGTGCTGTGCCAGTGCACGGCAACTGCTCTCGCGACCGTGCGAGTATGAGAGAGAGAGAGAGAAAGACAAT
The DNA here is from genome assembly GCA_900490025.1 of Megastigmus dorsalis. Classification (NCBI taxonomy): domain Eukaryota; kingdom Metazoa; phylum Arthropoda; class Insecta; order Hymenoptera; family Megastigmidae; genus Megastigmus; species Megastigmus dorsalis. The sequence continues at coordinate 4,733 of UELU01140240.1, read as the reverse complement.
ACGAAGGAATGTTCGGACTTCGTATCCGAACGTTCTCGTTAAGTCACTTTACTCGTCGCACGCGTAATAAATCACAATTTACTTGGTGCAAGAAGTGTTCCTATACGAATTTCCTTGCTACTATTCTTTCTCCTGTGAGCGGCCGGCCGGTTCACTATTCTCGAGGACGAGGAGGGCTGCCCGTCCCTCTGTCCACCACTGGTGGTGAGATGCTCGGGGGAAAACACTCCTCCCCAAATTCGCTGTGCTGGAAGCTCGTGCACTTTTCTGCTATGCACCGTCTCACTAATCACCTCGCACAATTACACGCCGAATTCGATCGATATGATGTCTCACTCCTCGAAATTCCGATTCTCGATCAGCAAACTGTTACTCGAAATACGTCTCTCTCCCGAGCTTTTTCTCTCTCTTACTCGCTCTCATAGCTAAGCATGGGAATACCACCGGTAGGTGCTTCCCTCTATCGCGTCTTGCGGAACTAACCGAAAGACGCAACGCCACATCTCAACTGAGGTACCAACAGCTGACAAGGAAGGTCACTGCCGTACCAACTGCCATACACCTTACCTCATCTCAGGGTAACTCCCTAAACTACTTCCAGTTACCTACAAGCAGCAGCTGACTCACGATGGGCATACTTCCGTGATCCGCCGGCGCAAGCAACTAGTATAAAAAATATATACGGCTAGCTACGAATTTACGCAGTTCAAGTACAGGGGAAATGCGCCACCACCGGATATCATTTGCATTTTTGCCCAAGAATGATAACCATATTTAGTTATTAATTGTAATTTATGTTTGATTGTTATAGGTATTGACACTTGATTGCAATTACTATAAGCTTACATTTTGTTCATGATCTGAAAATGTCTGACGATGTGCCGCCAAGTATATTTACAGTCATTTTAACATTTGGAATTTTTAGAATATCGAATAGAGCAAAAAATAAGGAAATAACTAAAAAATTACCTACTTACGGCTTAGGCAAACAGCATAATTGTGTATCTAATTTGCAAAAGCAGGGACTAAAGAGATTTTATTTTATAGTAGAATTTTGTACCCTTTTGAACGCAATTTTTATAGATTTTACTTTTACTATTTTCTTAAGGGGGGAGGGCTTGGTGGTGGTAAGGTATTTCAACATTTTTTTGCATTTTTGTTTTATTTTTTAAATGAATGCATAATATTATCAAGAATATTGTGTCAAAATTTCAAGTCGATCGGAGCAAAATTGTCTGTTGTCCAGGCCGGATTTCTATACCTGCTCGACAGCTGGGCGGCACACTTACCTAATACAAAAAGATTCTTTAAATCGTACATAATAAAAAAGGATGCTCTAGACTATCTTAATGAAAGCTTTTTGCTCTATAAACCTGGCATCAATAACTCTGAGTGAGTATAAAAGAATTGTCGAGTTTTATTTTGAATTTTTTATTGGGCAAAACTTTAAAGCGTTTTTCTGAAACGTGTTATTATTGAAGTCGGATATACCTTAACTCGAAATCTACTGGTCCAATCGATCTGAAATTTTGCACAGTACTTCTATATATAATTTACCAGGTATACTAGGGATTTTTTTTGTTTTTTTTAAGTAATTATTAATTTTACAATAACAAATTAGCCGATTTTTTAATGAAAATTAGTTTATTGGGTTCCAAGTGCTAAGAAAAATTGAAAGATAAAAAAACAATCCTCCCAGGGTTACCTCAAGAAACATCTCCTTTAAGAAATGCATTTTGATTTTTTTATAGATGATTCTGTTGCGAGTTATGATGTACACCGAAAAACAACTTTTTTTCTAGGCGCCTCCGGAGATGCACTGTCACTCGCTCAATTTTCAATATGTTTCAATGAAGATTTAGGAAAATATTGTTCAAATGTTGCATTATTATATGAAAATTGACTAAATAAACTAACACTATCTGTAATGACAAAAAAAAATTCTTAAAATCATGCCTTTTTTCACCGAATTAACCTTACCCCC
>UELU01140238.1:0-15044 GCA_900490025.1 Megastigmus dorsalis | reverse complement strand
GCCCAGAAATTTTCGAAAACTAAAATAATATAGAAGCTAGAGAAGAAAATACCAAATTTTTACTGATTTCAATTCAATCCGAGAGATGGCATGATTCTGACTTTGCAATTATATTTCAAATGAAAAATATTATATTTATGCAATTTATTGGTAATTTCAGGGCTGAGCGCGCTTCAATTATGATCATTCTATCATCTCCTTCAATTTCAAGTCAATTGGTTAATTTGTTAAAAAGAAAAGTTTGAAAAACCTTGTGGGTATTTCGATGTAGTAAGGGCGGGAAATTTAAATTTTTAATGACTCCGACGTCCCCTTAACATATAATTAAAAATGATATTCATCTAAAATCCGCAAGAGAATCGCCTCATTTTTAAAATAACTTTTTTTACATAAATATTATTGGTAAATTTTCAGGATTCTTATACAAGATCTCAATTTCCGATCAGTTCTGATAAAACAAAAAAATACATACGCAGCCGCAAGCATTAATTTTTAATTTTCATGATTTAAACTATTATGATAAATTTAATTCATCGTAATACAAAAAATTAATGAACTGCACATATTCCTTAAAAACTTAAAGATATTATACGTAAAAACTTTATTATTTACAAAATTCGCACCTTCCACAAAAAAAATATATATATATACTACCGAATCCTACCTATAGACACAAAAAGCTACGGAGCGGACTGCTTATAAACTACATCATCGCCTTATAATCCTATCTGTGTGACTCCAACCTTTTCTCATCCGTATATTTAGCTATTGGTTTACCTTAATTGCGTTGAATAGTGCGAAAATTGAAAATTGTATAATAATTGTATTTTTTGAAAGCATATGATTTGTTACAGTAAAATACGTCTTGTTGAAAATTCAACAATTTGTTACATACATTTATTACGCGTAATAAATGTAATTTGTTACGGCACGTAATTTACGTACCCACCACTGCTGCTCAGTCATCTACATTCCATGACGAACACAGCATCTTTTATACAAAGATGGAGGTAATGAAAAAATTCATTATGCCAATAAAGGCATTCACAATTTTAAAATTTGTGCAATTGACGATGCAGACGTAGAGCTATTATCTACATTTTATGAAAAATAAAAAAAAATCTACTAAAAATGCATGCGACATAAATTAATTGAATCTGTCTAAGAGATTTACATGCACTGCTGAGTCATCTACATTCCATGACGAATACAGCATCTTTTATACAAAGATGCAGGTAATGAAAAAATTCATTATGCCAATAAAGGCATTCACAAATTTAAAATTTTGGGCATCCATAACGACGTAGTCGTAAAGAAATTATCTACATTTAATAAAATATAACTACTACCAACGCATGCAAAATAAATTGATTCATTCCCTCTACAAGTTTTTCTATGTAAAATATTGTATATGATACAATACAGGTGAATAAGTAAGTAAAGTGAGAAAATTAAGTAAAGTATCATAGAAATTCTTTCACAGTTCAATCATGGCCATTCTATGACGAACACAGCATCTTTTATACAAAAGTGCAGGTAATGAAAAAAATCATTATGCCAATAAAGGCATTCACAAATTTAAAGAAGGATGCCCATATGTGTGGGAACCTCAGGGAACGTAAAATTCATATCATAGCATTTTGTTATTATCTTGATTATTCATTTGCAAGAGGAAATTTTTCAGGGAAACGCAGGGAAAAATAGTTGTGAGCCTATAAAATTTCGTAATTAGCATTGGAAATATATCTATATATATCAATTTTCAATAGATATAGATATATTTACAATGTTTTTCGTGGGCATCCTCCTTTGTGCAATTCACGATGCAGACGTAGAGCTATTATCTACATTTTATAAAAAAAAGAAAAAAAAACTACTAAAAATGCATGGGATATAAATTAATTTAATCTCTCTATGAGATTTACTTGCACTATTCAGTCATGTTTTTGACAGCTTTTTCCAGTGGAACATCTTACTGCGGAGTGGCCCACTCTCACTGGAATGGCAGAAAAGAAGCGGCTTGGAGCGTTGTCATCTTTAGGAGCACTTCGCACTGCCAAAACAAAAATTTATTGGTGCGGTGAAAAATATCGAGGGTTGATGGAAATAATGCTGTGAAGTATTTCACTGCACCGTAGGAGTTTAGGAAAGGATATGACAGGTTGGGATCGTGCCGATATACACAAATTTTCTTATAAATTTTCTAATAATTGCATTCCGACCTTCCCTAGCATAATAATAATGCTCACCTGCTTTCAAGTTTCTGGATCCAGCAGCACATTATAAGCAGCCAACTGCTTATTTCCACTGAAACATCTACTCCCTGCTGAGAAGTGGCTGGCACTCGCTTGAATGTGCAGAAAAGAAGCTGCTTCGAGCGTTGTCATCTCCAGGAGCACTTCGCACTGGCAAAACAAAAATGTATTAGTGTGGTGAAGAATATCGAGGGCTGAAGGAAATAATGCTGTGAAAAATTTCACTGTACCCAAGGAGCTTAGGATAGGATATGACAGGTGCATTTGGGTCGTGCAGTAAGAAAAAAATTTGCTTATAGTATCAACAGGAGGTCGAAGATATAAACGTAATTTTTTATTCGACGACGACTTCTTCAATTTATGATAATAATGAATACTTGAACTTGATAGCCATAGGTCTCAATACAATAAATCGTTCTGTGCAATTTCAAGTGCATATGATTAGTCGTTTTTAAACAATTTTGGAACTAGTAAGAGGTGTTTATGCATTCAAAGTTAACCTCAAAATTATGGACATGCATATTACTGCATGCAACTTTTTTTATTTATAATTTTAAATAATATACGGTTATGCGCACCATAGAGGTGGATATAATTAAGCATTGTGTGCAAGCTGAGACTTATTATTATTCTACGACCGTTTTTCTAATAACTTGGAAATACAAACCGTTGATAAGATGGGATGATCCGACCTCCCATAACCTAACATAAGAATAATGCTCACCTGCTGTCAAGTCTCGCGGTGCCGAAACGGATAATAAACATTTTTCTCTCTGGAGTAACAAACCGGTAGAGATGCTGAGAGACACAGAGAAGCTGGCGTTCACTTACTAATCTCTTCTTTTATGCAAACCGCGCGAACGCACATGTAAACATTAGTCGCGACTAGCGCCGGGGCAACACGGCCACGGCAGCCAACATGCAGCAACTATAAATCTAGATCAGTATTAGAGCATATAAGAATTTTATGTCCATCTTTCTGTCACCTTTTAGCATAACCAAAAATTATTAAATAAATATTTATTTATCATACACATAAAAGCAAGAATAGAGTTGATATAAAATTGGTTTGGTTGAACTATATAAAATGCAGTCACTATGCTTTTGCGTGTTGTTATCTCTCTTATTTCAGAGTCTTGATGAATTATTTTTTCCAGTGGTTGCCTACCTGTTGATCCTTTAATCGGAGTCATCCTGTCTTGGACCTGCGCCTTATTGATGTTGCGCAATCCCTCTGCGTTTAGCGCGAGGTTTCAAACATCGAATTAATTGGGTCAATTGTCGCTGTCATTACGAGTCATTGCTCCGTACTGAAAACATCATTTGGAGCTGCTCAGGCGCAAGATTCCACCGATTCAAATCGAGCTTATAAGTTTTCGGCTCAATGTTTATTATTTCTATTATTAACTGGAAGGTAAATAATTATTATACACAAAATAATACATTAAATAAAGTCTCTAAAACAAACTGATAAAATCAACTCTTAAATTTCTACTCTGAATTTATTAATCAAATCTGTTATTCTTGTTGTTATGTATATTAATTAATCTTTATGTTTTTTAGGTGCACCTGCCCATAACATTCGTGTTACTATCATCAAAATATATAAGTTTGTCATCATGTCATCATAATTTACTCCGATTTTATACTAATATTCTGCTATGTTTTCTAGGTTTAATGGACCTGTTACAGTACATGTTTTTGAATGTCCATTTCAAACGAAGAAACTGATCAATAGATATTAATTTTTGTGAATAATAACATTAGTCAATAGTTTTAAATGAGCATTTTCACCATTCAAGTCGAATCGCTTTAAGTGTTTTGATTATTGTAAATGATTTGGACTGAATATATTGACTATGGAATATGAATTGACTTCAATTATTTTAAATTTGTGCTTTAGTAAATGATTTCAAATTATATTCAACGCAGAACTAAAAAGTTATGTGAATTAGAATCCAATAGCGGTAAACAGTGCGATAAATCTAATTATTTGAAAAAATGTGAAAATTGTAACCGGAATTTTTTTGGCAATGAATGCTATGGAAATCACTTAAGAAAAAAAAATCATGTAAAAAGCCGTTGTTTGTATGCGACGAGATTAAAATTTGCTCAATTTGTTACAAAACCCTGCGAATGAATAATCCTGGAGAAGCTCATATCTGTGATGTGTCATTTTGTAATATTTGCAACGAGCGGCTACTAGTGGGTCATTTTTGTTTCGTACAACCGATCAAAGATGTTACACATCATCAAAATGTATTATTTTTATTTTACGATTTCGAGACGCAGCAAACCATACCTGTACTTGGCGATGAGGAGAAAAAAATACTCATTCGAAATTTATGTGTAGTGCAGCAAGTGTGCACTCTGTGTCTCGACGATGTAGATATTTCGAACAGATGTGAATACTGTGGTATTAGAGAATTCGTGTTTAATATCGACCCGGTAAAAGAATTGATTGATTTAGCTCTAGCTAAACGTAAAAATTTAAAAAAGACGATATGTATTGCACACAATTCTCGAGGATTCGACTGCCAATTTATTTTTAAATATTTGTCGAGAAACAGAGTGAGCGGGAAAAACCGCAGGTAATTTTAAACGGTCCAAAAATTATTTTGTTGGAATATTTAAATATAAAGTTAATCGATAGCCTGAATTACTTTCATATGCCTTTAAGTAGTTTACCAAAAGCTTACGGACTTTCAGAAATCGTGAAAGGTACTTTCACTCATTTCTTCAATACTTCGGAAAATCAATTTTACATCGGACCACTACCACCAATAAATATGTACGCGCATGAATCTATGACTGCCAAAGATCCTGAAAATTTTTTAGAATGGTACAAAAAACAAGTAAATAACGAATATGTGTTCGATTTCCAGAATGAAATAATTAAATACTGTAAGCAGGATGTCAAAATACTGCGATTAGCCTGTTTAGCTTTTCGAGCGACATTGATGCCTTTCGACGATTGTACCACAATAGCTTCCACGTGTATGCGTGTGTTTCGAAAATAATTTTAAAGAAAAATCAGATCGGTATCGTACCCGTTGGTGGCTATAGAAGAACCGATAACCAATTCATCAAAGCGATCCATTGGCTGTGCTGGATGGAGCAAAGAGGATTAAATCGCAGAATCGAGCATACTGGGCATGGCCGCGAGAGAAGATTACCTGAGAATATTCTTGTAGACGGGTTCTGTCCTGCCGAGGAAAACGAAAATCATAGAGGAATCTTTCTTCAATTTTACGGCTGCTATTGGTATGGCTGCCCTCGCTGTTATAGAGTGAATCGAGACGGTAGCTTGATCGACAATGACACGATGGACGATAGGTACGAGAAAACTTGTGCCAGTTCCGAAAAAATTATTGCAAACAATTATCAGCTGATCGAGATGTGGGAGTGTACGCACGATCAAGAACTGGCACGCAACGAGGAGATGAGGTATTTTGTTGAAAATAATATCGACCTCGTGTACAGAAAACCCTTGGACCCCCGCGTGCATTTTTTGGAGGCCGCACAGGGAATACTGTTAAAGCGTACGAGTGCAGCGTTGATAAAAAAATAAAATACGTGGATGTGTGTTCACTATACCCTTACATTTGTAAGCGTGGAAAATACCCAATTGGTCATGCACAACTGTACATCGGTGCAGAGGAATGTGAAAAAATCGAGGGTAGGTCCAACAACGTGTATAATGTTTTTTAAATCACCTGCCTGTTAGAATGAATGGCAAATTGCTGTTTCCGCTGTGCCGTTCATGTTGCGAAGAAATGCTGCAAGATGATTGTCCTCACGAAAATGCACAAGGCCATATTCTGCGAGGAACATGGGTATCCGAGAAATTAAAAAAGCTGTGGAGTTAGGCTATACTGTTGTAAGCGTGTATGAAATATGGCAGTACGCGATGAAGCAATATAGTACAGAAACTCGCAGTGGTGGTATATTTTCAAATTACATCGACGAGTTTTTTAAGCAAAAGACACTGGCATCTGGATACCCACCAGATTGCAGATTGCACCAGACGAGGCTAAAGGTAAATAAGTGAAATTCCTCGAACAATGCGAGGGTATAAGTTTGAATAGAGATGAAGTATGCTTCAATGCTGGTATAAGGTCCGTGACAAAGCTATGTCTGAACTCACTGTGGGGAAAGTTTGCGCAGCGCGAAAATATGCCAAAAACTGAGGTGATTACGCAGCCGCAAAGATTAATGGAGCTACTTACCAATGCAGAAATGGAGCTGAGGAATCTTTTACCTGTCAACGACGAGACTCTCTATGTCGGATGGCGGTACACTAACGCCTCAGTCAGACCATCATCGACCACCAGTGTCGTTGTTGCTGCTTTCACGACTGCCCAAGCACGGCTAAAACTCCTCGAATTTTTTACCGAATTAGATAGACGCGTTCTATATTACGACATGGATTCAGTCATCTATGTCAGCAATAGCATTCAACGCGATTTACCGATTGGTACAATGCTGGGTGAGCTCACCAACGAACTGTCAGAGAAGGGCGTAGGTACATATATCACGGCATTTGCATCGGGTGGCCCAAAGTTTTACGGTGATAAGTATAGAAAGCCTCACGTTCGCGAGGAATATGTGTGCAAGGTAAAAGGAATCCGACTAAATTATTCAAACAGCCAAAAAGTGAATTTTGAGAGTATTTGTGAAATGGCAAAGGGTGATAGAAGCGAAAATTTTTCAACTCTTTGGCCATCAAACGTACGGATTTTCACGAAGTTATATCGCAAAACAAGACAAAAACTTGTCGACCTGTCAACAGCAAGAGACGTGTCGTGGGACTGAGAGAGAGCTACCCGTACGGCTACAAGAACAAAACACTACTGTAACCTGATTGGCTACTGGAACGGAGTGGGAGAGAATGAGCTCGATGCATGGCGCATGCGCTGATAGAGTCGCGACAGCGTAACAGCGCTTACTAGTGACGGCTGCGCGAATCAGCTCATCCGTGCGCTTTCGCGAGCCGCGAATCAGAAGCGCTGATCCGCGACGAGTAGAGGTAGAATTAGCTCATTTGTGCACTTGCGTGAGCCGCGGATAGAGACCGCACGGCGCGAGTCGTGAGCGGGCGCGGGGACCCCCAACACGGTCATCAGTACCTTGGAACAGAGGTACTGCTGTATGAGAGGACGCCCTCTCTCCTCGTCCGTGGACGTCTATGTGCGCCGGTCCGACAGTGTGGAAAATCGGAGTTTTTGAAAAAAATTTTGAAGTATAGCGATCACATGAGCGACACTCGTTTCGAGCGTATAATTCTCTTCTATAGCGAGTGGCAGCCCGGCTATAAGGAACTAGGTCAAAATGTCGAATTTCGCGAAGGTGTTCCCGAATCCGGCGAGTGGGCAAACGATCCGAGACCCAAACTGCTCATCATCGACGATCTTATGCGTGAATCCTTGTCCTCTGGCGGCGCGATTGTCAATCTCTTTACAAAAGGCAGCCATCACAAAAATCTTAGCGTCATATTTATCACGCAGAATATCTTTCATCAGGGAAAAGGCGCAGTATATCGTGTTATTTAGAAACTTGCGCGATCGCAGCCAAATTCAACATCTTTCGCGAAAATTATGTCCGAAAGATCCACGATCTTTGCAGGAAGCTTACTGGGACGCCACCTCTCAACCGTTTGGCTATCTCTTACTGGATCTCAAGCAAGACACGCCCGATAATTTACGCTTTCGTACGTGTATTTTCCCCGACGACGTGTATAAGAATGTATATGTGGGTCGAAAGAAGATAAAAGGCCGCGACTCTGAGTACAATGTTCCAGTTGTGTCACTGTAATGACTCGGAAAACTTGTCGAGATCGGTTTGGATAGAAGTAAGCTGCAATTTTGCAAGCTTTGTATCATCTAGATAAACAACAGCCTTACCGCAAATTGTTCAATCATGGCGTCGGATGAGTGGCAAGCACAAAAAAGGGAAGAAAAGAAAAACGAGAGTATCGTAAAGGAGAGGGAAAAAAATAGTCTAGACTCTTTGATTGATTTGATGCCGTTTGAGATGCATGTTCCCGGCTATAAATTTTGTGGACCGGGTACCAAACTGGCAGAACGACTCGAACGTGGTAAGGTGGGGATAAATTCTCTGGATGATTCCTGTCGGGAGCACGATCCAGCGTATAGTGACAAGAAAAAGAATAATCGTCGAAAGGCTGATCGTATACTAGCCGAGCGTGCTTTTTCACGTATGCTTGCTCAAGAGACACCACCCGACGAGCGAACTTTTGCAACGATGACCGCTTTTTGTATGGTCAGTAAAATAACTTTTGAAAAATTCTTTTCTCTAATCAAGAAAGTAATAAAACCGTGCGATGCAACACAGAAGAAGAAGAATAACTCTAAAAGATGAGAAAAACAAAATATAAGTAGGATGTTTGAACAGCTTTATTATGGCCTCCCGCAACCTACTGCCTACGCCGGTGCAGATAAGATTTTACACGCTACACGCAAAAAATGTCATAGAGAAAATGTGATTGATTGGCTCGAAGGCCAAGATTCTTACAACTTACACAAACAGGTGAGACATCGATTTCCTCGACATCAGATCGATAAGCTCTTACAACGATGGCTACAATTATTTTCTCACTACCATCGATGTTCTCAGCAAGTATACATGGATCGAGTCTATTGTGACCAAGAGTGCAAAAAGTGTTGCTGACGGCTTTCAACGAATTTTAGCCAGGAGTGATAAGCGGAATCCGCTAGGAATTCAATCGGACAAAGGAAAGGAGTTTGTTGGATCAGTGATGCAGGAATTGCTGAAAAAAATAGAAATCAATTTAGGGTTGTACGGAGTTCCGATACGACGGCGGCTGTTGTAGAGAGGTTCATAAGAACTATAAAAAAACGAATGTGGCGTTATTTCGCGCACAAAAATACACGAAGATACATTGACGTTTTACCTCAACTTTTGCAAGCCTACAACCACACCAGGCATTCCGCCGCTAATGTTGCAAAAGCACGACAAAATTTAAATTTACGCTACGGCAACATCAAACCGAGACAGGCTAAATACAGTCTGGGCGACTTGGTGCAGTTCAGTCGAGCGAGGAACGTTTTCGCAAATGGTTACGAGGGCGGTTGGACGTTGGAGCTGTTGAAGATTGCAAGAATTTCATTAACACGCCAACCTTCGGTTTACATTTTGAAAGATTTGGCAAACGAGGATATTAACGGTTTTTTCTACGAGGAGGAGCTCTCGCGAGTTAAAAAAGATATGAACAAAGCAGCGTTTGAAATTTAAAAAATTTTAAAAACTAGAGGTAAAGGTCAGGCAAAGGAGTATTTTGTTCATTGGAAAGGATATCCCGACAAATTTAATTCTTGAGTCAGGGTTAGCGCTTTTAAAAATTAAAACAAAAATGAGAGATCAATTTTATATCGTATTGCCTAGCAATAAGAGCATAGATTATTTTGCTGAAAACACAACGACCCACTTTGTCGCACAGTTACCACAGAAATTACAGCTACATGGTGCGTGGGCAGTTGCCCTTACAGAGATTCAAGTTCCTTTTACGTTTCAGCATATACCGTCAACACTGGCCGATAGAATAGTGTTTCTCGAGTGTACACCTCAGCATCAAACAATCACCAATAAGACGCGTGCCCAAGAGCCTAGAGCTTCAGCATCGCTTATAAGATCGCTAGTATTTATCAAGATGTCAAAACTCTCATAGACGAAATTAATAGTCTGGACAGTGTAAGAAATCATTTGAAGTTTGAGGTCGAACGTGGAGGATACGTTAGAGTTGTCCGAATTTGCACAGAGTCTGGTTGTAGTCAGCTGGATCAAAATTTATCCCTGTCGAAGAGATTAAAGAAAATTCTTGGGTTCGAAAATATAAACTCTCGTGTAATCGTCGATGATAAACCGATAATTAGTGATCGGCAAGCCAATCTCTCCAGTGGTCTACCTACAATGGCGATGCTCTACAGCGACATCTTGGAGCCGTATATGACAGGAGACGTTCAATCGCGCCTATTGAGAGCTGTCTCCCTCAACTTTGATAATTATACATATGGTGGGGTAATGATTAAACATTTCTCACCCTCTATGTACCTACCTTTGCTATTCAATACATTTCGTACGATAGAAATAGATATAAGAAATCAACTTGGCGAACCAATACCATTCGATTACGATACGTTGACGGCTACACTACACTTTAAACGTATAGAGTAAAGGTGAGTCGCTACGAGGAATACTTTGACATGCAGGTAGGTGGCGGTGGGGTAATAAGTCGGGGTGGTGGGGGTATTGGCCGTATCTATGCTGGCTCGCCCTACCAGAAAGGTCATTGGTTCTTTTCTCGCTGGAATATACCGTAGGGTTCTCGCACTCCTGAGCCGTGGAGCTAGGGCTGTTGGGAAAGAGGCTTTACGTACAGGTATGAATGTTATGTCCGATGTTGCTACGCGTAACACACCGCTTAGAGAAGCATTGCGCAACCGTGTGAGAGAGTCTGGCGAGAGTCTCAAGAGAAAGGCCGAAGAAAAGCTGGTTAAATTAATAGGGGGGTCCGGTTATAAAGTGCCCCGCTATATCGAGCCGCCACAGTTGCTTCAGAGCTTGAGCAACGCAAACACCCACTCAAGTGAATGAAGCACAGTAGTGTTACATTAGAAGTGAGATTCGGTGATCCGCTGACTAGTACAGCGAATTGTATCGTGTATGCCGAATATGACAATATCTTGGAAATAGATTCTTCGCGCCAAGCTATCATGGACTTTAACGGTTGAAAATACGACTCCAGAGGTCGCTGTCATGGTACAAAACGCTACTTTAACTCTCGTCTACGACAGTTTGCCTCGAGCGCTTGGACGGCAAAGATGGATCTCGTAGTAGATATACTATTCGTCAAAGACAATAAAAACATCTGTTCGCCTAAAGAAATAGTTATCGTGGCTTTAAAAGGTGAATTCAGTGCTCACTGGGTTGTAGCGCCAGCAAATCCGATCACCCGCCTAAGTCAAGAAATTCGGAAGCAGAATGAGTGGCTGACACAGCATCAACATTGTCTCGATTACCTTGAGGGGGAGATAACGTTAAAAGCTTTGTACAGAACTCTGAAAGACGTTACGAGAAAAGTGAGGAAAATATATGTTCGAGGTAAGGAAAAGTGGCTGACCTTGCATAAAATAACATCACGGGAGATTATTAATTTGGAGTACGATAATGATTGCCCATCATTTACCAAGTTGCCGTGGACCGATAACTACTGTCTTCACCACGCCTTAAAAAGCCAATATCTTCAATACACTTGTGCTTTAAATAATGCTTATAGATTGAAACCGTGGCTAAACACGCGTTAGCCATAATCTGGTGCCAAATTTACTTATACAATACCGCCGCAGGTTTGCGATGAGCAGCCTGGAAATCTTGAAACATTTATCTATGATTCCATCGCATACTGTGGGTGTCTTTAGGCCGATCAGATCCCGCGGGTGTGGACCAAACCGACCGCATTTGTTTTTAACACCGATAGTCATACGAAACCCGGTATATATTGGGTCAGTATTTACGTCGACGTGTCTGGACATGCTATACCGGAACATATAAATCGCTTACGAAAAAATTGTAAACAATACCGATGGAATGCTACACAATTGCAAAGTGATACGTCTGACGTATGCGGCCAATTTTGTATAATGTTCTTGTATTACATGAGTTCAGGGTTAGGTTTCCAGAAATTTATCGACAATTTTTCCGCCGACTTGCAGAAAAGCGATACGATAGCCATAGCTCACGTTCAGTACAGGAATGCTGACACTGTCTTTACCGGGAGCGGGGGCTGCTTCGTCAACTGTTTGCAAAACTGCAGTTCTAAGATGTCATTGATATAGTCCTTCACCGGAGCTAGTCATCGTACATGCGCGCCACCATGCCACCACCGGAGCATATACAATCAGAGCGACTGGCATTCGTTCCCAATCAGTCGACCAATATACACTCAACGAAGATGGACAGCCAGTGCGAAAGTTGTGAACGTCTACACCCAATATTTAATACCACGTACTATTTAAACAAGTCGTGTAAAAAAGTCGTGCAAAGAGGCTTGTGACAGTCCTACAGTACAGTGACAATTTAGAAGAAACGATCGCCTATCAACCGATAGTATTTCTAAAAGGTTTAGACAGCTTCAGTGTTCCATTTGACGCCGGCAATTGGAGGACATTTAAGAATATCTTCCCAGATATCAACAAATATTTTGCTGGGCACAGCGACGATCTGCGAGATAATAAAGTTTATGGTCGATGGTGGACACTGAGATACACATTTTACCACACAGAAAGAGCTATAGAATTGGAGGATGATCGACGTCCACTCGCATCGGACGGTTCAATGGCTAAAACACCTAGACGCAGTATCATCATCAAAAAAGTAACATTTGACCGATTGGAGGAGATTTCGAAGTGCGTAGAAAATTATTTAACGTATTTAGAATCCATTAAATAAAGTGCGCTTGTATTATTTGTAAATATGCTTGATTTTACTATCGATAAGTGTCAATCGCTTCATAATGCATAACTATAAATTTTCCAGCCTCGTCATCTTAAGGATGTTATAGATAATGTAAGTAGCGTAGATATTCAAACATTAAAAGAAAAATGTAGAAAAGATGTAGAAGGAAAGCAAAACGAAGAGAAGTATAAAGGTGTAAGAATTTTATACGACGGCGAATTTATAAATTTATTCTACGAAATGTTATTGTTACACTCGGAAAAGATTTTGGCTGCTGTAAATCTTAGATTAAGTAAAACATGAAAACTGTCTATTTCGACGAATCTAAAAATGTACATAAAATGTATGTGTGGAAGTATGCATATCGAGCTACTTGGCGAGGTGAATGGAAGTGGCTTGCTCGCGATCATGAACCTTTTAAAATGGGTATTATGCGATTAACCTTTAGACTGCCGGGATTTTAACCTTCAAACCGCCCTTTAAAAGTGGCCAAATTAGTGTCTCGTATCATGTATCAACTATATACAAAGTTCATGTCAGAGGGTGCGTCTATATATAGACTTTCCGGCAGTCTAAAGGTTAAGTAGAATTATCGAACCTATACTTACCTGTAAATTGATACAGTATCTAAATAATAAATGATATTAACTTTTACATAGAATTGTTTTATTTATAAAACAACCTTTATCACTTATCAATCCCCTTTTTTCCATAACAAAAAAAAATAGAAATAAGTTGCTTTATTCATTTTAAAACATATAATTGCTGCTTCTTTCTAATAAATTCTTATTGATAATTAATTTATTAATTTAATATTATATTAACACGTAAATTTTTTTTCTTATTTTGCTTGTCTTTTGATTTTTGTAAATCTTGATTTTTTAATTATAACTATATATATATTCTAAAAGAGAGAGAGAGAGAGAGAGAGATCACGTTTCACTCACTATGACGTGCACCTCTACCTCGACACCTCCGACAGTGGTGGGGGGTGGCTAGGTAGTGGGGGTTTGTTACGACGGGCCATAGTGGGTCCATAACTACTAGGGGGTATTATCCTTAAAAATGACGAAAAAATTGATTTTTTTATCATATATTCTTAAAGTACACATTATTGCAAACCTAAAAATAAATTTTGAAGCAGAAAATCAAAAAAATAAAGAAGTTACAAGTATTTTAGGAATAAAATCGCAAAAATTAAAACTAACGAAATAATGATTTTTTCCATTATTCTAGTTGTATAAGTCACGATATCGTATTTTCTATGTAAAATAAAATATTTTTATACATTGTGATACTAAAACATATTCTGTAAACGAAAGACCTTTCCAGGTATCTATTCCGAATCATAAATGCTGCAAGAAAATTTAATGTTCATCAAATACAATTTCCGCTATTTAGCATCATTTATTTAATAAGGTTGTTATTTTAAAAATTATCACTAAGCATTTGTAGAAAAAATAATTTAAAATAACAATCATTTACATGTTAGCGATCATTATATAAACGTACTATGTATTCAATTTTCAAAAGACCGCGCATCGCTAATTTCGCTACTCTGTCGATTATAATAAACGTTGTCTGCTTTATCGACGAGTTGAGGTGGCAGCTCGAGCGATCAGCGAATACATACTGCATTGCATGCAATCATATGATTTAGATTCAAGTTGATTATAGTGTGCTGACTGCTACCGAAGTAAAATCAGATGTAATAAGTGTAGAGATGAATGTAAAATATTCAAAATAAATGAATTTTCAATGAAGAAATTCAATGAGATCAGATAAGTATTCCTGCTTTAAATGTGACTAGTGTCATATGAAAAAAGTGTTTCTTTGTGTTATTTCTTTTTCCAGGCAAGAAAGTTATGTCTCATCTTTGCCTGCACATGCTGGACTGGACTGTAAACAAGTCATATCAAATGTATATGTGTTCCAACAATAAACATGTAAGTATTTAATTCAAAGAGTTTAAAACTTTATAATTACAATAATTTTATGTGATATTATATACGTATACATATACTTCATAATTTACCTGATATAATTGTCTTTCAGGTTATGCGAATACTGCAACATTCCCTTTTTTATCGAAAATATGTACTTTCAAAAGGAGTGAAATAAAGAAATAGTTTAGGTAAGTATATTAAATATATTAAGCATCATGTTAATATTTAACTTTAAATTGATTTATCTCCTTTATATGTTTTTAGAGTCTACGCGCAGGATCCTGGAGGAACTATTGGATGGATTTTCACATATGAGGTCTTAAAATATTTGTAATAATATACTGGAGGA
>UELU01140237.1:0-14813 GCA_900490025.1 Megastigmus dorsalis | reverse complement strand
GCTTCTGAATCATTCCCATGGCTTTGAAGCGTTTCGAAATTGCTTGTTGAGTGACTCCCAATGATTCTGCTAATTCTTCTTGCGTTTGGCACGAGTCTTCAGCAAGTAATGCCTTCAGTTCGGAATCTTCGAAAATTTTTTCTATTCCGCCGCCATGCCGGTCCTCGACATCAAAATCACCGCTTTTAAAGCGTTGAAACCACTCACGACACGTTCTTTCACTAAGAGCAGCGTCACCGTAAGCACTTGAGAGCATTCGATGAGCCTCAGCCGCAGTTTTCTTCAAATGAAAGCAGAAAATCAACACTTCCCGCAAATGACGAGAATTTGGCTCGAAAACTGACATCTTCGATCGAGAATACACTTTTGATGCAAACACAAATTCACTAATGTGCTGCTATCGTTATGTTGACAGATGTCCAAGCTTACTGTATGAAATTTTTGACATGCCTATTTCAACCGGCACTTACCGCTGCAGCCATCTATCGAAAAACGGCGGAAGCAAAGTTGTACACCTAACAATATTTTCCGCAGATCTGCAGTTATTTCACTAACGCATTATTTTTCGTTATATATAAAGAATAGTAATTTTAAATGTTATTATAATAATGTATATAATTGTAAGAAATAATTATTACGCATTTTAGTTCGAAAATAGTTTTCGAACGTATTTGTTTGTATGAGATTTCCCAGGCTTAGTTTGAAGCATTTTCTTGAACCGATTTTTATGGCCCTAGCAGAACGTTCGTTATCGCGACCAGATGTTGAGTTTTCCTCGAACATAAGATTTGTATTTGTTTATTGGGATAAGAAGCGGAAAGGGTGTAGGTCGTGAATGAATGATATTCTGTGTTGTTGGATTAAGCGTTTGTGTGATTAATTTATTCACCGTACTATGAGGTGGGGGCAGCGTGTGTAGTCGATGCGATCCGACGAGAGACTGCCTCATCAGGCGACCGGCGCGGTAGAGGCGCTAGCAGCGTTGACTTGAGTGCGTGTGTGTGAAGTTACTCTAAACAGTGTGTGTGAGTGAGTGAGCGCAAGTGTGTTTGTATTGAGTTGTGTGTAGATTACATATATGTAAAAGCCCAACATTACCGCCCACCTCATTTTGAACAAAAAAATGATAATAATCGCATTTTGTGTAATCGGGATCCACAGTTGGTGGTCCATTATACTGAAAACCATCTTCTTTCTTCAATCTTTGGCCGTAGTATCATCTATGAGTTTCACTAATTTAGAGATAGGACGGCATAGAGTTGTCGTCGCGGTGTGGACATCGGCAACCCGGACTAGGTCATCATCACCTGGAAAAGTCTTGACAATTCTGCCAAGAGGCCAACGAGTGGGAGCTGTGGTCTCACTGCGAATCAAGACCAAATCTCCGACATGATAATCCGGTTGACGATTGCACCACTTGGTGCGTCTTTGAAGTTGATGTATGTAGTCGTGAGACCAGTGTGACCAGAACCTTTGTACAAATTGTGTCGTCCTACGCCATCTCTGAAGCGGACCCAACTTTTCATCGCTGATGTCAGGCTCGGAGATTAACATTGAGGATTCACCTATCAGAAAATGTGCTGGAGTCAAAACAAGTAAATCTGATGGATCTTCCGTTAGCGGCAAAAGTGGCCTCGAATTGAGACAAGCCTCAATTTGACAAAGTACTGTAGAGAATTCTTCAAAAGTCATGATAATATCTCCGACCAGTCGCTTCAAATGCCTCTTAACGGATTTCACAGCCACCTCCCAAATGCCGCCAAAATGAGGTGCTGCTGGAGGGTTAAATGACCAAGTCGTACCATATCTACTTAAAGCAGATTGAACCAGCCGAGTGTGATCGGAGCTCTTCTTATACATTTTTCTCAGTTCAGCATCTGCTCCAATGAAATTGGTACCCTGATTACTTCTGAGACTAAGGCATGGGCCTCGTCTTGCCGCGAATCGTCGGAAGGCTGCCAGGAAAGATTCGGTGTCATACGACGAAACAGCTTCCAGGTGTACTGCTTTAGTACTCAAGCAGACGAATACAGCGAAGTACCCTTTGTACGATTAGTAGCCTCGATGTCTAGATGTTCGAAGTAGATATGACCCAGCATAGTCCACTCCTGAGTTCGCGAACGGGCGCGTAGGCTGCACTCGACTCCCTGGTAAATCTCCCATCAGCTGGTACGCATTGCTGGTCTTTCTCACAAATGTCTTAATCTTCAATTTGGCTTTTATAATCCAAAATTGTCGACGAATGTGTTCCAAGCACAGCTGAGTACCTTCGTGAATCGTGCATTTATGAGCATCAGCAATTACCAGTTCTGTCAGACGAGAATCCGCTGGAAGGATAATGGGATGTTTCTCATCATAGGACAGAAGTGAATGCTTTAAAGGACCACCCATCCTGATGACTCCATATCTGAGCGTAGGATTTAACGTCCTCAGATAACGATTCCTTCCTAACTCCTCCCCCCGTTGAAGAATTCTCACTGTGCCTGACATATATGCTTGTTGCGTCAATTTGCTCCAGTGAGAAGCAGCAAGCCTCAGCTCCATTTGAGAGAGTTCCGAGCTCTCCAACATCGGAAAGATTTGAAGTAGTGGGGAGACCTTGTTAGCTAAAGAACATCTTTCTACCCATTTTCGTGCAAATTTCAGGGCATAAGCTGTGACACGGAGCAACCTGCCTAAATCTGAAAATTGAAGGATCAAATCCCAGACCGGTGGGCCCTGTTGATCATTACTTGCTAAGGCCACTATTGGTTGATGATCCAGTTCGATTACTCGATACTTTGAGGCGAAGGATTCGACATCGTGTCGTTGCACCCATGCTGCTGTGCTCTCTGACAATCTTCGGGGACCGTGCCACTACAAATGACATATCTTTGACTTCCTCAGCGGTTGAACCACGCGAAGCTATGTCTGCTGGATTTCCCGATGAATTAATGTGGTGCCAATAAGCGTTCGGTAACAAAGTGATTCCGAGCACCGATTTGCTATGAATGTAGGCCATCTAGCCGGAATTTCGTGCAGCCAAAACAGTACATCTTTGGAGTCGGACCAAAGATGAACACTTGTATTCGCCAGCTTCAACGTATCCACAAAGTGTGTGGTCAATCTTGCCAGAATAAGTGCACCGCACAATTCAAGTCGAGGAATTGGTAAGGTTTTGATGGGGGCGACTCTAGTTTTCGCTCCCAACAGAAATACGTGTGAGTTTTTTCCTATCACTCGCAAATACACAACCGCTGCGTACGCAAATTTAGACGCATCAGAGAAGCCGTGCCACTCGAATGCGACATTAGAGCCGGACTCAACACCTATCCATCTCGGCATTCGGATATCTGCTATAGGCGTGAGTGACGAGTACAACTTGTGCCACTGATTCAGATATTCAGTGGGAAGAACCGAGTCCCATTCTTCAGTCAGTAACCATAATGACTGCATAAAGTCCCATTCTTTAGTCAGTAACCATAATGACTGCATAAAGTCCCATTCTTTAGTCAGTAACCATAATGACTGCATAAAGTCCCATTCTTTAGTCAGTAACCATAATGACTGCATAAAGATTTTCAAAGAGACAATGACAGGCGTGATCCAGCCTAATGGATCGAAAAGTTTAGCGATTTTTGAGAAAACTGATCGTCGGGTGTCTAAATTATCGCATTTTTCCAAAGCGACATTGAAGTGAATACAATCAGCGTTGGTATCCTAGGCTACACCCAAAACTGAGTATCCATCAGCCACTCTGAGTGTGGCGGTGGTGGCTCGAATATCTTCTGGCAATCCCTCAGTCAACTCGCTGACATTGGACAGCCATTTTCTAAGATTGAAACCGCCACTCTTCATCATGTTAATAATTTGCTCTTGTTGTTTCTTGGCTTCCTGAATATTATCTCCACCGGATAATACGTCGTCCATATAGATTTCATTTTCTAGCACATCGACAGCCAGGGGGAAGCGTTCAGCTTCATTTTGAGCCAACTGTCGAATAGTGCGGCTCGCTAAGAAAGGAGATGAGACGAAACCGAAGGTGACTCTGGTTAACACATTCGACGTCGTTTCTTCTGACTCATCTTCTCTCCATAATGTTGCTTGTAAGTGTTGATCACCTTCATGAACCCAAATCTGCCTAAACATTTTCTCAGCGTATGCTGTGAAGACTACGCGATATTTTCACCATCGGTTGAAAATATCAATGATCTCGGGTAGCAGGTTAGGGCCGACCATGAGACAATCGTTCAAGGAGAGTCCGACGTCCGTACATTTGGTCGCGTTAAAAACTGTCCTCAACTTTGTCGTGGTGCTGCTCTCTTTGATAATTTCATGATGTGGTAGGAAATATGACTGCTTTGAATCGAGAAATTTGGAGGGCACACGCTTCATGTGTCCTAACTCCAAATAATCCTGCATTCCATCCACATAGGCTGTTCTTAATGTCGGATCCTTGGCCAATCGCTTTTCCAAACTTAACAGAGTGCGAGCTGCTATATGTCGAGAGTTACCCCAATGTGAAGGGAAATTGTTTTTTCGCGGCAATCTAACAATGTACTCTCCTTTCTCGTTTCTATTCACTGTTTTCTTATAGAATTCTTCACATTCTTTTTCTCCAGCTGTCAAAAATTTTTGATTGGGTACCTCTTCAATCTCCCAAAATCTACGTATTAGGTGGTCCAACGCAGCATCAGTTGAGAGATTGACTGAGTATCTCGATTTGCAATTAGCCGTGGAGTCCGAAGCGCCCGATATAATCCAGCCGAACGTCGAGTTCATGGTGATTGGACTAGGATGACTGTTACCTTTGCGTATACCTTCCTCAATGATAAGTGCATGCACAGAGGCACCTAATAGAACGTCAATCTTACCTGGTTTGCCAAACCCAGGATCAGCCAACTGCAGGCCTTTGAGGTGAGACCACTCGATTGAATACCCTGCAAAAGGTTCGTAATTAGTTATTTTAGGTATGACGTATGCTAAGACCTTGCAAGAGAATAAAGATTTGAAATGTGGTTTGACCAGAAACTCCACTATGCTTTTGCAAAGTATTTGTTCACTGTTACCAATGCCAGAAACTGTGACTCTAACAGATTGTTTTCTAAGCTTGAGTACTTGATACAAGCTCTCACATATGAAAGATCCTTGATCTATCATGGAGCGACAATGTGGTGATAGTCCTTGTACAGACTCAACTTGGATCCAAGCTGTGGCTAATAATACTGAAGTCGATTTTGTTGCATCAAACTCCGCTAAAACTGACCGTGAAGGAGGTACTGCTGCAAATGAAATGTGAGTCGAGATCTGACTACTCTCGCTCTTTATCGACGAATCTTCAACAACCAAATGATTCGACGAACTGTCTTTATCGTAGTGAAGTAATGTGTTGTGCTTTCCAGCGCACTCTCTGCATCTCTGTTGCGATTTACAATCTTGGGCCTTATGCCTATACAAACAATTAAAACATAGTTGTTTTCTCATAACTATTTGTGTTTGTTCTTTGGGTTTCTTTGAGAGGAAAGAATCACACTTAAAAATGGGATGTTGCCCCTTGCACTCTGGACATGAAAAAATACTCTTTTTACCATCATCGTTCTTGGCGAAATTCACAGAGGTCGAATGATTATGAGCTGTACTGGCGGCCATAGCCGCAACAGCCTCCTGCGCTAGCCAGTTGAGCTAACGATAAACGCTCTGTTTCTAGAAATTTTTTCATGGCTTCCCATGAAGGAGGTTCTTGAGGGTTCTCCGATTTGCCAACCACATCCTCCCATTTAGCTTGAATAGTGGGTGTCAGCCTACTTATTGTGAGAAAAACCACGAAGTGATCCCAATGATCAACCGGACTGCCTAAAGCCTTCAAAGCTTGGAGTATATTTTTGATTCGCACGTGTATGCGTGAAATTTCGGTAGCCGTATCTTCTGCCATCGGGGCTAATGTCATCATCTTGGCCAGTAGACTAGTGATTAACAATCTGTTATTATCATAAAATCCCTTGACTGAGGCCCAAGCTGTGGCAAAAGTTGAGCCATCAGATGAAGCATCCTTTAAAAGTTCGGCTGCTTCCTCCTGTAATACGCTATGAAGTTTGCTCATTTTACAAATATTCGGCATATTGGGATTTTTGACCACCAGCTCTTGAAATGTATCGCGAAATTTCACCCAATCCTGAACATCACCAGAGAATGTAGGAATCTCAATCGGTGCGAGTTTGAATTGTTTGTAGTTCCACGCATCCGAACCAACAGGGGGCTGATTGCCATGAGTCATTTCACTCGAAGCTCCGGCTTGCTGCGCTTGGAGTCCAGTCAGAAAGTCCTTGTATTGGGCCATGTTATCCAAAAAACCCTCCTCTGTTTTGTCGAAAACATTATTCCTAAAATATTTATCTGAGGCATCCACCTGGTCATCGTCTACTAGCTCGTCATGACTACTTTCAAACTGGTTCCAAAGCCGTTGAAGTTGCTCCATCCTAGTAATGGCAGCTCCAGCTGTCATCTTGGCTTGGCCCGATTTTTTAAAATTTATATAGGAATTGCGAATCCTAGTTTGAAGTTTGGTTTGTTTTTCGATCGTTGCCATTGTAGGTTTTGTCACTCCAAAAATGATAAAAAATCAAGAAACGAAAAGCTCAATTTTTCTCAGTAGCCCAAATTAGTACACCGTTGATCCTTCAGATGTTTTGTGTGTGTCTCAGCTCACACTAAAATTGTAGAAGAAAAGTTGTTTTAAAAAAAGACAAACCAAACCAAGTAAAATTTGTTGCAAAACAATGCAAAAGAAAGGCAGATGGATTCAACCAAAATTACAAGGATTAAAAAAAAAACAAACTCAGTAAATACTTAAAATGTATAGTAGTGACTTGCTCTCATGTGTGTAAGCTTATGCCACAAATCAAACTCTTTGCGCTAGTGAAATTGTTCCAATTACAATCCAGTTCCTCTCAAAATATTATTCATTAATATTGTGTACGATCAATGAAAATAAGAATTCTATCTAAGCGTGATGACAAATGAACCAAACCAAATTAAAATGTATACTTCACTCTTTGACAGTCACCAATGACTCCACTTGATGTGAATCCTACTGTTCAAATGTACGAACAGTGTCCCACAAATTTGAAAAATTGTAAGACTCTGCAGTATGAGTCCCTCACACGAGTCAAATATACAACCTACTGTTGTATATGACTAGAAAAGAGGCTGAAAGCCAACTTGTTGCCATGCGATACTCGCTCCAGTGCTTGAAAGTCCACTTTTGATAAGAACCTTCAAAAGGTATCGACTAAACTTGATCGAATTGATTGTAATGATAAAGTCACTCTTTATCAAGGCCAATACTCTGAATCAATGCTGGACGAAAAGGTTTGTAGCGTTACCAAATCATTCCAGCAGTAGACATACTCAATATAAATCAACATATATCTATTCTTCGCTTTATATAAATAGTATGTTGTTGAAGATTGAAGTTCACAAAAACAGTCGTTATTTCATTGATAATAATTATAAACTAATTTAATTGTGAAAAGATTGATTGTCACTTTCAAAGAGTGCAAGCCGAGGCTCTCAGATCCCAGTTATTTAGTAATTTCTTGCCCATATAACTCCTTTGACTTTCACATTATTTGTTACACATTTGACATGAATTGACTGAATTGAATTTACATTTGATATTTTATTTAACATGTGTAAATAATTCCGATGATGCAAGTGCCTGAATTGAATTTTCAACGACAATGATATTCAATGAAACATTACCAAATATCCATCTTAACCTAAGCTTGATGAACCGCTACTTTGAAAATAAATACACTACTTGAAAAACTCTCTTGATAAGGAATTTGAAATCTTGCTGATGTTGCTCGGTAGACGTGAACAGTGCTCTACTGTACAACTTCGCCTCGTGGAATTCTCCAACTCAATTATGTTTCTCTCCAAAGAAAATCCTCTTGAATTATTTACAATACTTGAAAAACTCTCTTGATTACTTGTCTTCGGCTGTTCATGCAACCAATTTGCACACCTTTGATGCCTCTCGTCCTCGTTGGCCTTTGGATCGCCTCCCGAAGACCAAGCCTGTTGGCAATGATCTCCGCCTTTGCGTGCGTGTGTGCGAAACTGTCGTCGTTGCGTACTTATTACGCAACGATGCTGACCAGTGCTCCAAAATTTTCTCGAGTGTTTCTCCCAATGAGAAAACACCCACACTCACACAAACACTACACACTCGTCTCGCGTCAACGTCACAACGCACTGCCGCTTATATATAGGAAAAACTCTCTTTTTCTGCAATCCAAATTTTAACGGCTCTGCCTGCAATGGCGGCGAGTAAACGTTGCGCGACGTTTTCTACGTCTCACTAGCGAACTTTTTCCTTTCCCGCTGATCCGGCTCGAAGGACCAAATGTTTATTGGGATAAGAAGCGGAAAGGGTGTAGGTCGTGAAATGAATGATATTCTGTGTTGTTGGATTAAGCGCTTGTGTGATTAATTTATTTACCGTACTATGAGGTGGGGGCAGCGTGTGTAGTCGATGCGATCCGACGAGAGACTGCCTCATTAGGCGACCGGCGCGGTAGAGGCGCTAGCAACGCTGACTGGAGTGCGTGTGTGGGAAGTTACTCTAAGCAGTGTGTGTGAGTGAGTGAGCGCAAGTGTGTTTGTATTGAGTTGTGTGTAGATTACATATATGTAAAAGCCCAACAGTATTTTTTTGAACGTCACATTTTCCCATAGGCGTTGCTTTCTTTCTTTCTCGGTCTACTATCGCTTGGTGTTACACTTAAGCTTAATTTATAACTAAACAGAAAAATATAAGGCGCGGAAAAAGGAATGCTGGTGGTCTTCAATACTGAGTCTATTATCAAGTGTCTCGGCGCTCGCTTCCTCGCTCGCTTGGTACCGATTTTTATTGCCCTAAGGGTACTGTGTATTCGAGGCATGCCTGTACGTGTCATATTTCGGGTTGGGCGTTGTATGTATTTTTTCCAAGAAAAGCGTCTTCGACTTTTCTTTTTGGGCGATACTTCGACTATTGATAGATTTATATTTTCTCCTATCGTGACATAGTGCAGACGGAGGGTGGAACTGAAAGTTCAAGGAAAAGAAAATTTTTAAATTTTTCTAATCTACCCGACATTTACAGTTACAGTGTATTATAAAATAAAGGATGAACTTAAACACAAAAGCATAGCTATTATTTCAGATAATCTTAATCATGATACTGTTTCGGTATATGAATATCAGAAAATCATTATAAATTATCTTAAAAGTCATCATAAACTTAAAAAAATTTATTATGTGACTGACGGAGCAGCACAACATTTTAGCAATAAGAGTAATTTTCACAATCTTCTTTTTCATGAAAAGGATTTTCAAATTAAAGCTGAATGGCATTTTTTTGCCACTGCACACGGCAAAAGTGGATGCGATGGTATAGGTGCAAATTTGACTAACAAAATACTTACAGCTTACGATCTATATAATTGGGCACAAAAGCATTGCAAAGATACGAAAATTTTCTTTAGTAGTAAAGAAGCTTTTGAAAAAAATTCAAAGAAATTTAAAGTTTGAATCGATAAGGCCAAGTTCATCCCAGGTACTTTAAAATATCACGCTTTTATTCCAATAGATCGTAAGACTATAAAACTTAAAAAAATATCTTTGGCATCCGAGTATGATTTATTTCCTAAATTAAAAAGTCAAAAATTGTTAAAAAGACTTGAATATGCTTTAAAAGCTTAGGAGTATAAATTGTAATGATGGTTAGTCGAGCAGCTAAGAGTTAAAGTCTGCAGTAGTAGCACACCCGGCGCGCCGCGACTGGTCGAGCGCCTTGTGTTTGTTGAATGATATCTCGATAAAATAAAAAAAACCTTTCCAGAAAATAGCTATATCGACGTAAAATTTTCTCCTCTTTCGATCTAGCAGGTCAAAAAAAATATTAAAAATGCATTTTTTGAGATATAGCACATTTTACATTTTTTTAAGGTCAAATTAAGCAAATTTAACAAATCTGAGAAGACCATCGCAAAGCTGAGGAAAAAATACATCGAAACCACTTCGTTATGATAATTTCTAGGTGCATTTTAGCCCTTTAAACATAAGCTGAAAACAGCACGATTAAGCGCTCCCGCGCCGCGCTTGGAGAGTTGATGTGAAACGCCTCATATGTCCTAGAAATTTTATCTGTTGTTTGCAAAGTTCAACTTTTTCAAAGTTTATTGTGAGATCTTCCAAACTAATTCTTTCAAATAGAAGATCGAGATGCTCTAAATAATCCTCAAAGGTTTTAGAGACGCACAGCCAATCATCGATAAAATTTATGATAAAATTTATGATAAAAGTTCTGACTGTCCCTCGATCAAGTCATCGGTATCTTCGTCTCTTTCTATGTTGATCTCTTCTAATTTATTCACTCGCTCTTCAATATTTTGTGCCAAAATTAAGAGAAAATCTTCTCCTATCATATGTTAAGTAGCCGGAATCATTGAATATAATTATCTGTATTCGGTTATTTCTCCTACTTTATTCTTGTTCGTATTTGTTCTAGATAGGTTAAATTTTAATTAATTTCTTTGGTTTATCGGCCAGGTATATAAATTAAACCGAAAAAAAAATTTTTTCCTCTTCCCTTCAACTTTCTACCAAATTCCAATTCTTTAAAAAATTTTTATTCCTCAAAAATAATTTTAAAAGAAAAGAGAATTTCTCGAAAAAAAAATTTAATTTGAAAAATATTATCAGACAATGATTCGATTGAAAAAAAAATTTAAAAAAAATTTCCAAAAATTTTATGTCAGAAAAGTTATTGACTAAAAAAAACTTTTCGAAACAAATTTTCAAGAAAAAAAAAAATTTTCCTTTTTCTTGATCTTAAAAAAAAGAAAAAAAAAATTTTGTTTAAATTTTTATTAACAAATTAATGCCTATTGTTGCTTCCTATCAACAATTCACTCCTCCTCTATTTGTATTACTGCGTTTATATCCTATTGCTGACACGAATTCTATTTTGTATCGCGCTTTTAATTTTATAAGTGCTTTTTCTGCATTTATTTTTAATTTACTTATACTAATTATTTATAAGTTTTAATTTGTTTATTCCTTTTTCTCTTAATTTCTCAGTCCCACCAGAGGTACTAAATGAATGGTTCTCTTATATTAATATTTTTTATATTATTTATAAGGACTGAAAAATAAGGTAAAGGTTCTAAAGAATAATGAATAAAATAATTATTTATATAATATAAGGTGCTTTCTTTATTCAAAGAAATCTCCTACCTATTCATTAGTCTCAAAGTTGAGAAAATGAAATTACAGTATGTGCAATTTAAATTTGAATTTAACGCGAAAAGATCACCGTCGGTAACTGAAGGTTTTGTGGGATTGAGCCTCCCAGAAGCTGTTGAGAGCTGAGGAAATAAAGAGACAAGAGATAAGGTGCGTGTATGTCTTTATTGAGCGGTGCGACTATGTTGCTCAAGTGCCGGAACTAGACTTGCGGTGAGAACACCGAGAGAGCGGTGTGGCGCTTGCGCAGAAGCGCTTACGTATATGTGTGTGTTATTTGCATGTATGCGTGGCGCTGCTTGTACAGCGGGGTGAGGCTGGTGCCTACATCACTCCCCTGATACCTTGACCTGAACACTTATTTATGATTGAGACATGAAATGTCATGATTCTGTCGTAGTTTGTACGTAATATTACAGTTTGGGCGTAATGCAATAATACAGTTTGTACATCATATCACAGTTGATGCGTAATGCAATAATACAGTTTGCATGAACGCTATTTTATCTTTGAGACATAACATTTAAAAAAAATTTTTTATATAGTTTGTACATAATATCACGGTTAATGCGTAATGCAATAATACAGTTTGCATGAACGCTCATTTGTCGTTGAGATATAACATGTTAAAAATTTTTATATAGTTTGTACATAATATCACGGTTAATGCGTAATGCAATAATACAGTTTGCATGAACGCTTATTTATCGTTGAGATATAACATGTTAAAATTCTTATATAGTTTGTACATAATATCACAGTTTATACGTAATGCAATAATACGGTTTGCATGAACGCTATTTTATCATTGAGACATAACATTTAAAAAAAATTTTTTATATAGTTTGTACATAATATCACGGTTAATGCGTAATGCAATAATACAGTTTGCATGAACGCTCATTTATCGTTGAGATATAACATGTTAAAAATTTTTTATATAGTTGTACATAATATTACAATTTATGCGTAATGCAATAATACGGTTTGCGTGAACGCTGTTTTATCATTCAGGCATAACATGTTAAAATTTTATATAGTTTGTACATAATATCACAATATATGCGTAATGCAATAATACGGTTTGCATGAACGCTGTTTTATCATTGAGACATAACATGTTACAATTTTATATAGTTTGTACATAATATCATGGTTAATACGTAGTGCAATAATACAGTTTGCATGAACGCTCATTTATAGTTGAGATATAACATGTTAAAAATTTTTATATAGTTTGTATATAATATGAGAGTTGGTGCGTAATGCAATAATACAGTTTGCATGAACGCTTGTTTATCGTTAAGATGTAAAATGTTAACATTTTATCGTGGTTTGTACGTGATATCACAGTTGTTGTCTTTAAGAATTTTCAGTACGGTATGAAGAGTAGTAAATTACTTATATTTGAGCGCCGCGCAGTCTACCTTCTCTCAAAAAATTTTTTTGTTGCTCTTAAGACATGTAGCCGTAGCTTGATCCAAAAATCTTTGAGTACATGGAATTAACATTATTTAATGCTTATTGTTGGCACAATGCGTGTACTCAGTCATCAGTGATTTATAGTTTTAAAAGGAGATTTTAATTTAGTTTAGCAGTTATTTTAGATAATGAGTTGCTGTACGTGTTATCAGCGATTCTGCTGTTTTTTTTTTTTTTTTTAAAAGAAAGTCATTTTGCTTTAATTTAGGGCATTGGTAGTTAATCACTGAGTAGGACGCATTATGCTATTACAGGTTGCAGAGAGCGTACACATGCTTAGTGTTTAAACGATTCGTTAGGCGCTGAGTGTGATTCTATCGATTAGCGCTTGATTGCTTATTATCGCTACTAGCAGAAAAAGATTTTAAAAATATTTCATGAAAACATGAAATTTTACATATAAAAAATATTTTTCTAAAATATTTTATAAAAATGTTTAAAAATGTTGTCAAGCAGTATTTTAAAAATATTTTTATAACATTTCTAAAATATTTCTAAAAGATTTTTTAACCCATCAATACGAATTGTTCACTACAATATTTTAAAACATTTTCTTGCAATATGTTAAAAATATTTTAGAAATATTTATAAAGTATTTCTAAAACGTTGTAAGAGTATTCCGAAGAGTAATTTTTATTAAAATGTTTAGAAATATTTTTTTTATCTTAAGAATATAAATGTTTTATTAGAATATTTCAAAACATTTTTATTTTTATAATATTATTAAAATATTTTTAAAACATTGTATGATCAATCCAAAAAGTATATTTATTTAAATATAATTTTCTATCAATTTTAATAGAGTTTAATAAACTTCAATTATGATTTTCAATTTATATAATTTTATATAATACAGTCGCTTTTATATTAATGTTCGCACGCTTCACAATTTTTCGCAATTTAATTAAACACTTAAAAAAACCTTTTCTTACACTGGTATTCGAACCGGCGATCTTTGGGATACGACGCATAAACCTTAAGGGGATGCAGTAGCGTCCCCCCTCCTCAGTATTTCTCTCTTCCAATTATATAGAAAAACGATAACTCATATAGATCTCATCTTGTACAAAATGCTTTATTATATCGAGCACTATGTCGCTCAAGTCCAAATATTACTCAAAATTATCAATATAAAAAGTTATAAGCATAAGTAAGTATGAACATAATTTTAAGGTTAACTTTTCAAGCATAAACACCTCTTACCTCTTCCAATTAATAATCCACTTTCATATTGTTCAAGATGATACATTATATCGAGCACTACGCCGCTCAACTCTAAATATTCATTTTTATTATTAATACATCAAGATATAAGCGAAACAAAAAGCACGCTTTAGCTACTGCATCCTCTTAACCACTACGCTACGGAACGTTATAATAAGCTAATATTTTAATTTTGCTCATAAAGACTGTGACGTACACGCGTCACAGGGTATTCCTTTATAGCTTTCGCTATCAAGGATCGTCTTTAGACCTAGCAGGATTCACTGAAGAAGCTCTGGATTATAATTTATGCCCGCCCGAAACGTATCAGGGCCATGGAGATGTAGCGAAGGCGCGCAATGGTCTCCGCTCGTCGCCACCCTGATACTCTTGTTTTACCCCGATTGACCCACGTATTCCATGGGATAATGGAATCGATGGGCCGGAAAGAACGGGAAGAAGCTTTCCTTACTCCGAATGTAAGTACGCGCGCAGTGGCTTACTTACAGCGGAGTAAGTACTAACTTAAGTGGATATGGCCGGGATGGGTTCGGCGAGGATATTCGAGCTGCCTTGCTCGTATCGTCTATCGCGTAATGGATAGACGACGGAGATCTAGGGCTTCTCACTCTTCCAGGTTCGACATGCTGACACAATGTCAAGCCACCCAACTGGAGAGCACCCTGTGAAGGGTAATGAGCGCAATGCTCTCTCTATTCGTCACGAGAACACTCAAATTTACTTAAACTACGAACATATAAATATTGCAGCGGCTTTCGATCTACCGTCGCGCAATGGACAGTAAACAGAAGTTAGCCTGCTCTCTTCTCACGAGGTTCGATGGAAAAGTGTATCAC